>LUCH01003487.1:0-28193 GCA_013368495.1 Paragonimus heterotremus
GGTGAAAGGGGAATGGTTTGTACTAGAGCTCTCTATTCGCGCAGTTCGTGCAATCGACACGTAGATATAGACAGCCACTACGTCAGCATCGTTGACAGTGGAACGAAAGAGAAGCGAGGACAGACCGACAGGCGAACACGGTGAGAGGCATAGCAATCACATTCCAACACATTTATTTGTTTGATAACGGATCCTAGTGTGGATTTGAAACGTCACAATAAATCGTTCACTACTCAGTGTTTGCCCTCTTTTTAATACTTCAAATATATATATATATACCGGATAGCGTACACGGCAGTACAAAAATGTACATACAAATATATGTTCATACATGTATACACATGTATATACATGACATATAGCTTCATCAATTAATAAGGAAATTCGGCTTCAAGGTCGCTGAGCGTGCTTATAGGCCGTTCAGATAGTTTTCCCGGGTATGGAAAAAAACCGACTTCCTTATTTGAAGTACATCTTAAATCCCAAAAGAGCGCGTTTCGTGTTTAAATGACGTTCCAACGAAAGCCGAGGCCATGTAGCGTTTCACCTACAACCTTCTGTACCAAGTGTAACACATATGACATTCAACACAGACCAACAGATTTCCACCTCATCACCGTTAGAATGAATTCAGTCAGTTCGCGATTACTGTGAGTATTCTGACAAGTTAACGTTACCACTGGCAATGCGTAATCAGTAACTCTGGTCTGAAAGCAAACGCGGCATGAATGGCACCTGAGTGTGCTGGCTCGCCGGCCGTCAAAAAGCAAGATTTTTCAAAAAACGGACATTGCAGAATAGCCAAGAAAGCTAATAAAACCTCAGAGAAGAACATAATCGAAGACTTCGGGGGTATCGTCAACAACACAGTGTAAATTGGCACTAGTCCACTGACCTCCGTTACATGGTTGGCAAACACAGAAGGCTCTCAAGGTATTCCCCGCGCTCCTTAATCTAGTTCCAGATTGGCGAAGTCTCATATGACACTGTCCAACCACAAACTACGAAGATGCTCCCAACAATAAAAATGTCCAATTTAAAAAATAGTCTGAGTTTCAAAGACTGTTGCTTAGTTAGAAATACCACATATCCTTCATACAAACAATATGTTCAGAGGTTGCTTTTGATAACAAGAGCATATGCGCCGCATATTAGAATGTAAACTTAGCATTCTCCTTATTTAATAATGTTCGGCAATTCTTCCCATAGTAAAACCAATAAGAATTTTGTTTACTTCTAAAGTTAGTAGACTGAATAGTGCGAAGGTTAACCGTCCCTGCCACGACTGCTCACTGTTCTGGGATAAGGAATATTGGAAATTCCGCCTCCCGCGTCTGTCACAAACACATTAAACTGGTTGATACTATGACGTGAGATTGCGCTCTCTATTGCTCCCACAAACTACCACCAGGCAAGAGGAACGTTTGTACGAGTGGACGCACAAAAACTTGTATTGACCGTAGCGATTTGCGAGATTTTAAACTTTTTGAGGTTTCCGAGTAGTCAACGAAGTTCTCCTCTGAAGCCCGCCTAAGTGTTTGCCAGATCTAGGAACCTAAAGTTTTACCTCGCAAAAACAATGTATTTCGAAGTTCCCAGAAGCTATTTATATCAAACAGTGCCGGATTCTCTTAAAGATGCATTCGTGCGTAATCTGGGAGTGCATTTCCTTTCGTACACCAATTATTGAGAAATTCCAATGAAATACAGGGTGACCTGAAGTGTCAGTAAAATGGTAAATGAGTAATAATAATAATAATAATAACAATAACAATAATAATAATAATATTAATAATAATAATAATAAATGAAAAACATAGATTGTGAGTATGTATATACATATGTGTACATACATATATATGTGTATACACATAGATATACCCATGTAAAATATATATACCACACATTCCTGTGCAAATATACGTTTTCATATGTATATATATTCATATATGGACTTTTTTGATTTCATACAAAAATTTCTTTCAGTTTCATATATATGCACAATACGTACGTACACATATATTATATACATACAAGAAATGAACTTATAAACGGAGAATCACACTACTACGTGTATCACTTATATAAGTAGGTGCTCTCTCTAACTCAGAATATTTTGGTACATCCATTTGTACACCAACGTAAATCTCTCCACCTCCATCTAGGAGGGCAAGTTGTCTAATGGTGTGTTATCAAGCTTTGCAAATTTGAATTTCCGCGGGTACGAAATGAGAAACGCTCCCGCGCAACTTCCAGCATGACCTTGAAGAATTTGAAAAACCGCGTCAAACGTGACCTTGTCAGGGACGAATTGATGCATTACCACACCTTGGACATAACCTGTGGAACTATCTCCCTCCCTGATGTGAACAGTGAAGTTTCGCAAACTGTAGCAACTTCTCTGATTACATTGTTGTCGTACTATATAAACATTTGGGAGTATTTGTTTCATTTGCAAGAGCCTCCAATGATCGCGCACATGCAAGCGTGTTTATTACGGCTACGTTGCGGAAAGGGAATTTCCGATCTCACTGAGTTGGACATCGACAAAACAAAATGTGGGAGGTTGGGACTAGAACAAATGTCGCCAACGGAACGGCAGCCGTAGCCGGTACCGTGTGCCACAAACTAAATTTAAAAAAAGTTACAAAAGACAAAGAGAAGGTAGCGAGGTATGAACAAGCAGGAAAGCACCTTTACAGATAGCACAAATGACCCTTTCGCTGAAAAAATGACAACAATCAACACAGTGACACTGAGTTGTGGAGTGCGTCGACGTGCACGGATGAATGAACTGTTAACACGTCATGAATTAATGGGCATGGGGTTACCGAATAATGTAAAGAGTGACTTCAGGAAAAGTTCACTGGCGACGACCGAGCAAGTAACAAAAAAGCGAGTTAGAACCGCGAACATAGCGCTAAGTGATGCGCCATCAAAAACCACTTGCGGGGAAGTTTCCACATGGGGGTTTTCAATGCAACAAGGAATATTTCCACTTCCAGTATCAAATTTTGAGACGTTCTAAAATGATAAGCGTAGACCGCTGAACGGATGGCGGCAAGTCACAACATATAAAAGAGGATTAATAATCGCTGCGCAGGGGACATGTTGGCAGAAATCTTGCGTAGGGTGGCTGAAACCCATAAGTAAATCGCCCAACCTTATACATGCAGAACGGTACTGTGAGAATTGTACCGACATAGGACGAAGGATTATAAATAAACCGAAAGTCGAGCAAAGCAAACGCACCATACTAAAACAAAAACGTTGTAATCCCCCTGGTTACGTCTTCAATGGATTAACAATGGGCTGAAGTGTTTCCACAACCAGGGAATTTCGACTGCGCAACGTAATTAACTCCAGGTTTAGAAACAATAAAGAGGTAACCTAGGTTGTATCACGAATGAATCTTAACAGCTTCGTGGAAAGCCGCCCCATCAATCGCGATACCAAACCACTGGAAGGGTACGTCCGAAAAAAGGCAATCAGGAAGAGGGTCAGGTAGGTAGGGGCGCCTGCTGGAGGCGAATTCATCAAAACACTCCAATCAGGTCACTGGCGACGGCTGGCGAAATCAATCATGATGGCAAACCAAATAATCCATTGGTGACGGCTGATGAAATAAGTCATCGGCAAACCACGGGTGTACAACTCGTAACAATCAGATGGGGGCGTGAAAGTGAGCGTAGGTGCCGCGATAGCCCGAGGAACCAGCCAGAACGCAACGGTTATGGAACTGGCCTTAATTGGTCACTTGGTCTCGAAGCGGCCTAAACAAGTAGTTCAACGAATGAGTGGCCACATTTAGCAACAGTGTCGTGCTGTATATATTCACAGTCATTTCATTCATTTGTCGAACTGGTAGTCGGCAATAGAGCGTGTTTTTCCGCAATCGTGTCCTTCTTGTCTGCGCGCCAGTAGATTGGGTGAAGCCCCGTAGCGGGGATCCAGGTATAGCAACCAAGTCGTAATAGAACGTTTGGCAGAAGGAAGGCGTGTCATATCTGCACCTTACTCACGAAAGACCGCACAAGGAACATTAGGATAAATGGCCCGGAACGCCAGCAGAATATGCCAGCTGCAAGCTGTGCGCTCCCTTTCGAAAACACAAATTATTGCATGAGTATACAGGAGCTCACAATCGTTAGGTAAAAGGATTCCTACTCACTGGAAGCTTTAAAAGAAGCAGTTATATGTACGTTGTATCTGGAACCGGGTAAGTTTAACGCCTCCAAGATCAACTGGTTGCAGAGTTTTAAAGCGAGGAAGGTTTGTGTTCAAGATCTGTTAAATAGCCTACGTAGTATGTCAGCTTTCCAAAATATAGAAAACCCCACCAGGGTTAGTCATAGACACCACCATATTGTAGATCTATTCCAACATAATTCGAGAGGAAACGTCATGGGGATCACTCCGTCGCATGCGTATGATGGAGTTTCCTCGCGAATAGCACTAACACACTACAGAACACTTATGAATTAGGGAAAATAACTTGATGAAATCATCAGGGTAACTTCGCGGCAGCTACAATGGCAAGTCAACAGAGGACTGTGATAAAACTAGGGTCGGTAGCCCCGAAACTGAGTGAACGAATACAGTGGAAAACGGAGTGTAGACTTAAAGTGACGAGACAGCAGAACCCTCTAACGAATACTTCACCCTTAATTATAGGCATGCTGCCACCTTACATGCTGTATGCGGTTTTGCCAAGAGGAAAGGCAGAAACTGCAATCACGGAGGATGCGACAGAACAAGCGCTGAGCACGACAAACAGGATCAGAGGATATCTGTAAGGACACGTTAAAAATGGTGACACATGTAATGAAAAATTCCCCTAACAAGCTGTCAAACGATGTTCTAAGGAAAAGGGTGAACCCAAGTGAATACAAAACAAGCTACAATAAGTTTCATATATGCATATAATGCAGCCGTGAAGGACTGGTTAACGGCGACCCTGTCACTCTTACTATCGTAACTTGTAAACTGCGAAAACTTATTCTAGGGAGTTACGTCTACGGCTGTGTGGTGAAATACAATCCGTTGGACATGAGTTAATATGGGTTCCCAGTGGGGAGGTCACACCTGTCCAACTAGCCTGATTGCATAGACAATGTCATTTCTGCACTGAGACAAACGAAAGAGTGCCACCAAGATTGCGAAAAAGGCGAATCTCAAGAACTTTCGGTTATAGCTGCTAAATGCGAACACAGGCGGAATCGCGGGTAATTCATATGTACATGGATGAGGAATTTTCTTGTAGATAGAACTGTGTAAGGGCGTGCCCGGCAAGCTACATTCGTATTTGGTCGCCTACAGAAGTGCGTCCTCAGGTCAATGTGGTCTTCGACTATTCGTTATTTATGCTGATGACAATCTAGAGGCACTTTGACTGTTTAATGTATGCGGACAATGTAAAATCAATGAAAATATGGGATGAGCACAAATATAACAGATTAGCTGAAGTTCTCACTTTTAAATATTGATCTACCTACATCCATAAATTTACACTGGTGTGCACAGAAGTGGAAACAGTCTCGGTTGTTGAATACTGAACATACTGACGCAGATGTCTGCGTTGGGAGTGGCAGAATGGTGTACAGCCCATTCATATGCATCTGAACTAGGATTTTGGTTATGGCGATGTCTTACTGAAAGTACACGCTTACTTGGGTGTGAATGAGATGGGAAGTTGCAGATGCGCTGGACAGCAGTGGTGACCCGTGGTTTCCTGTAAATCCCGGACTGCATTATCGGTTGCTCCATTCTACTTCAAAAGAGGCTTTATGCTAGACGGAAGAAGAGAATACACGACGTTCACTGGAAAATACCAACGACCGTAGTGTCACGCGGGGTCAGATTTGAAACCATCGGTTCGCGTTAGGGAAACATTCTGAGATACGAAGAGAGGGCGCACCAATCTTGTCGTCGCAGCACCGGCGGTCCCGAGATTTCATGTGCAAGAGATGGATAACTTGACTATTTACCTTCCACATACTGAATCCCTCAATGAGGTTAAGTGACGCACTAAATTAGATGAATGCTTCCGTCGGAATAGTGTGCATGTGCTGTCTACGAAGATTAGAGAGGTTTAGTAAGCCATAAGAGTCGTATGTTCGGAATCAGTGAACAGAATGGAATCGAGGTGATGAAAATACTAAGATGTAACGAACGCTGAGGGGAACGTTGTGCGGCTACCAAACTAGTCACAGTCCTAAGAAACGTCGCTTACGAGTCCCGACCTGAAATTCTTGACCTATACGCGATTGAATTCCGGTAACTCCGCGGTGATTTAATTCTTGTACATCTCGTTGAACAGTTCTTTGTCATAGCGAATAATGACGACTGGCAATGGCATAACAAGAAGTTTTTCAAGCTTCGTCCTCGGACCCTCCTTAGACAGCCGTTTTTTTTCACAGGGTTATTAAACTTTGGAATAGTCTTTCTCCTGAGGTCGTTAGCAGTGCTGCTAGCCATCGTTTTAAAACATCACTTGACTTTCACTTTTAAAAAACTTTACTATGCAGGTAATCTGATTTCGTTTCTGGTATTTACCTTAATCCCTAAGAACGGTGCTACACGCTGTTTTCAATGACTGCCTCTTAGAACAACAGACGCCCGCTTGACACTGGGCAAGAAAAACTAACTGGATCCGGGAACCCCGAGACTCTGCCTCGAACTCGTGTATCAATCGATGAATCGCTATTTCAAGGTGACTGTAATTACAATACCGGATTTTCCCTCCAATCAAACCATGCCAGCAGTTGGATACGAGACAGACGTTCGTTTTATTTTCTTCTTGGAATGAGGTTGGGGGTGACGTTTCTGCTCACTCGAAAATAAATGTGTCTTCGCAAGGGTTTTCTACAAAAGTATTGAAACGGCTACCGCCACATAAACAGTGATACAGCAACGAGGTTGTTTCAAATGTGATAGGTAATATCAGGTTCACTATGTGAACTTCAGAATTATTAACCTAATCAACTACATCACATCTTCGGCGACACTTCAAACCTAATAGTCTGCTGAACAGGTGGTGAGAAATATTTATATTCACACACATCAGAAAGACTGGTACTTAACAAGTTCTGCATTAACTGAGGAAAAACAAACTGAGCCATACATTTAACTCCTGATTGCGCTTACCCCAAAATCGCAATTGAACAAAGAGCACGTAGGGCACGCGCTCTTACCTGTTGTTCCTCATCTTCTTGCTCACATATAGTTTTCAACGTCTGAATAACCTTGTTCGCAAGCTCATTCATAGGTCGATCAGCAAGAAGCGATTCCATAAAACGATCGTCCATCAAGATAAGCACCTTACAACACCACAGTCGATCACATACCTCCGAAGATCTCTGCAATATGGAAAACGAGTGGATTAAACGTACATTCAAAGTTGATTGTTCGATTGTTTATATTTATCAAATATACCCAGGCAACCAATCACAGACAAGAACTATGTTGATGTCCACCCGCGTGATTTTTCGAAAATGACTAAAGGCATTGTTAAGCTTGAAGGTCGTCATGATAGGAAAGATGGCAGCAAAAGCCCTATACACTTGCATATATCGGAAGACGCACCTGTTCATTTACATTTCGAACCGGAAAACCGCAAATCTGGGACAATAACTGAGCATTATAAGACTGATTCGGAAGAAATGCATAACGCATCAAAGCAAAAGCCAACTGGAGTGTCTTTGCAAACCCCATGGGTTCCACCACCAGCGAAAACAAGTACAGGTGGGTAGTCTTCCGTGATGTCCACATTTGTGATCGCCTTCATTTCATATCTGGATCCAGATATCAACTATCCATGGGTATGAGTTTTCAGACATAGTACACCTGTGAAATATACGACCAGGATTTTGCACTATAATTTTCTATACTATCTAAGGAAGATTAACCATGTGTCGTTCAGTGGATAAGCAGAAGATTATGCTCGAGAAGTTGACTTTGTAGCTTTATATGTATGTAGAACTACAAAGAAAACTGCTGCTATAGCTGCAGTTATTAGCTACATAAAAACGTACGTGGCGTGAGCCTGTTAAACCTCCCGAGGCGCAAAAAGTTACCTGGAAATTTAAAGATTTAATATAGGTGCGTTCTAATCTACAACGGTCTAATAGGCTACTTATGCTCAGTTTTAGTGTATTCAATTATAGTTAGGATACATTATGATATTGTAGTGACCATGATAAATAATACTTTTGATAGCCGCAGCACGTGTTGCGATCTATGCTGTTTCATATTTTCATAGTCAGTAAATCCTTGGACCCGGGTAGTTTGTTCAGTTGTGCAGTATCGCGGCAAGACTACATCAGCATAAGCTCAGAGAGTATTTGGCTGACAGATAATACGCTTCACTTTTTGACATACCACCGTAACTGCTCCTAAAATATAACGATAGTACACCTTAATCTTTCTTTCGCTACCCTTCCTCTCGTCAGTTTAGACTACTTTTAGTAGCTCCTTCCTATTTTCCGTTCATTGTGCATCTCAAGGTTTATTTTCGGAGACCTCAGTGGAAAATACCGCCTGGATGATTAGGCATACACTTCCGTAAGGGGGTTATAGTCATAGTTACGGAGGGAATCCTTTTAAATTTGATGCGTTGATAACCAGAAGACATTCGTTCATACCACTCACTCTCACAGCACAACAAAAGTACTGGGTGTTCATGTGCTCGTGGCGAAAGTGGGGCGCTTCGAGCTCTCATCATGTTAGCCTAGAAAGCAAAACCAAACGGTTAAAGTCCGACAGTGAGGTGGGGTGCAAGAAAGCATTTGGAAACGCGTTTCGAAGTAAAATTTCTTAAATGGTTCCAAGGTAATAATGGTTGCTAGAGGGATCTCAGAGGTAAGTTGAAACTCTCAAACCTTTTGAAAATAGCAATGCCAACGCAAAACGTCGAATCAAAACACGAAAGTGATGGATTGATTGACCAGCAGTTGGTGTGTACCCGAAGGTTATAGTTTTTTTCATACGACCAAAAAGTATACAAAGCCAAACACGACCTTTCTGACATTTTGTAAAGCAAAATAAATGCAATTCCATAAAATGTTGACTGTTTTTGTAAAATACTACATATCAGTGAATCACATCTATTTTCGTCAGGAAGGTTCACAAGCGCCACTAAAGACAATTCGTGCAGACGGGTTCGCATCATGGGAAAACGGTATGGTGGATCCACATCATCGTTACACTCAGACCCTGAAGTCTTAAAGGAGGTATGTGCAAACATTTCCAAAAAATCCTAAAGTGAATTTGCCATGTGACATGAATAGTTCTGTTTGATGCTGCGTTCATCTAGTAATATTGATATTATTACTGAAAATGTTTATAAGTGACGAACTGGGTCATGCGTTTTCCGCTCACGCAACCGTCTGCTTCAAGTAAACCGTCACTTCCAGGCTGAGTAAGGACAAAAGAAACTGGAGCTTTTCCGAAAAAGTGATTTACCGAGACGCTTGGTTTTGAATGCAGAGGAGTGAATTGGTAGGATATAATCAAATGACACGTTCAGCCCTTTCAGTTCTTTGAAGATCTAATTAAGTTAACTTGAGCTAATCAACAATGTGCATAAAAAGATTGTTCGCAAATGCTTGCGATCACAAGATGAAAGATTTACCAACGAAACTTAAAAATTTCCGAGTTCTCCAATGGTCAGTCAGAAGTGACAACCCCAAAAAGATATTCTACTATTATATCTAAATATTCGAAGATTTCGGTATACTTAACATTTCAAATGAATTTTAAAAATATGTACTACAACAAGCACAGCTGTTCTGGTTAGGTCGAAATAGACGAGGTACTCTGTGACAGTGGCGTCAATAAACTGAAGGGTGAAGATATAAAATTAAATTACTCATCTCGAAAGATTATTTAGAAGTCCTTTGTCGTTATGCGTAGATGTCAAACCACTGCTATGGATCGCCTGAAGGTGTGCGGGTAGTGATTATACATAAAATTGGATGGCAAATGTAATTAACAAGTAATTCGGGTACGACTATGATGCAACTGCTGGAAATGGGAAGCTTTAAAGTTATGTTATTCAACAGAATGAAAAGAAAATTAGTAAACATCAGCCAATATATAGTCTGCCATTCATTTCTTACTTGTTAACAGTCATTTTTAACGTACAAACCTCACCGACAACATGTCAACCAATAATGCGCATTTATTTCCGTTTTTGCAATTTTAACATTTACAATCCTAAGATTTTCCTATCATAGGAAAAATGCAAGCAATTGGCTGATCAGAATGAGCCTTACGTGTATCACAAAGACACTACAAGCAGAGAAATGCCTACTGGTGACCACCGGTCACAGTTAAATGGCGTGACGGAGAGCATCAGATTGGCTGGAGAAAATGCACAACTTGGTATTCAGGCGGACAATTTCAAGCAATCACCTCAAGACCTTGACGATGGGACATTGTGGACCACAAACGTGCTGGAAGAATGGTTAAGAGATATCGACGACTCAATGACTCATGTAGCCAAGGCTGTGCGTAACCTTGAAGAATGTCTCGATGAGGTGAGAAACAGAACAGTATACAGCATATTCTTAATATTTTTATGCCTTCAAATTTTTTGGAGTATCTAAACCTGAACAGACATGTCTGAAGCCAATATGACTAAAAAAGTTGTTAACCCACTTGCATGGACATCGTCATGCTTTTTAGATCGCTTGTAGGCTCGCTACAGGTAACCAACCATGGCATTTTTTCAACTAAATGTTTGCTGTCAATTGTGAGTGGGCCATGGAGCTGTTTGAATGCTTGAGAAAGACAACACCCTACTTACTTACGCAAATCCGAGTGAGAGTTGACTACACGGAGACTGTCGTTATGAACACCTCCTTATCCGCGTTTACCCAGTACATCCTTGGAACCCTGTAAATGCTTACCTAAACCTGATGACGATTAAGATAAGAAACTATCTAGGTGTTCCGAAAGTTACACAGCTGCAGGGTTCGGCAGTTTTCGATGAACTAATTCACTTTACGGCCTCATGTTGGTCGCGAATCGTGATAAGTGAATTCCAGATTTACACAGAAAACAGTTGGATAGTTAAACGATAAACAAACAGATAACAAAGAAGAGATTATGACCGGCTGGAAGAGTCAAACAACTAAACAGCTGAAAAATGAACAAAGTAATGAATTTATCAAGACGCTGCGAATGTCACACAGTAAAGTATTCACGTTTCACATTCATCTTATTTATTGCACAGTATACGATTAGAGCAAGCGCCACACAGAACTAATGGAGATAATATAAGATAATAAGTAATCTCCGCAATGGCGTCACCAATAACGATTTTGTCGGCATCCTCCTCCTTAGCTTTGAGCTGCGCCCATCTGTGCTGCAGTTTGAGTTGCCCTTTGTGTTGACGGGTCCATAAAGTGGCAAATTAATAAACGAGCAGGGGTACTTGAATGAAAAGCTGAGCAAAAACAACAGACATTCAGGAACAGGAGCGAACAACTCTACGGATACAGGCTCATCAGTGACGATCGTCGACTGTCATGCTCGAGAGTGCGTATAATTAGAGGTCGGGATGATCACGATTCTCTACCACGTAACATCTACAACAATACAACGTATACTGAAAATCCCAACGAGAGCTACGTATTTCATATCTTAGTATGAAATAATTTGTTATCCGTTACAAATAGTAAGGCGATTGTGGTATACGAAGCATGCCAACGAAGCGGATGACGGGAGAGGAGATTAAGTGGAGAAATACTCATATCAATTCTCCTTGAATAATTGTAAACTAATGGCCACGTTGCTCAGATAGTGATTCTTCCACACACACGAGTACTCAAGTATCAACGGTTTTTGAAAGCAAGTTTTTTAATTAAACAGGCTGGGCTTCACATCAAGGTCAGTATAAAGGACATGGGCATAAATTATTTTAGGCTCTTCTTAACCAGGGTAACGAAAGATCAACATTTGATGAGAAGAGCTAGTGCACGCAGTCAATGTAGCGCTACCGTCCTTGTTATAAATTAGGCATTAGGACAGACGGTGAACAAGTGAGCCAACCGAAAAGAACTTTCGATAGTGGAAACCGTGACCATTGGAATAGCATGCAAGAGTATAGGTTAAACAAAAGGTTCATATGTGATAATGATATGGAGGAGAAAAGGTAATGTACCCAACGGTTGCTATCTTGGTATGCTGAGATGGCAAACCATCTGCGTATGCGGTAAGTGCTCATTGAACCACAATGTGAAGATACATCGTGAGAACGACACTGTACTCCGAACGGTATCTAATCTTAACAGTCATCCTCTATTAAAGACGTTCACGTCGTTTCATCGCCTCTGAAGGATCACGTTGACAAGCGCCACTGTGGATCCTGTAAAACTAATGCGTATGATTTCACTGACGCTTCCAGTGTTCCAACGTTACATGCTTCTAGTAGATCACTCATATACCAATACACCAGTTAAGAGCAACAGTCTTGGATAAATCAAGCGGAATGGATAGACTGGAGTAACATTTATCCCTTCATTTTATCAAAAGAATTTCACTTGAAATTCACAATTATTAATGACACATTTCAAAATAACATGTTGGTTCTATTAACATTGAATGGGGACAGCAGGTTTAACGTCGAATCATCAACAGTACTGCTGAAAGCACCTATATATATATGGACGACTGAATATGTACTCAACATTTAATCAAGCGGATTACACCGTATTGAACATGAAAATAATAATGAGAAAGTAATGAATTCAATCGGTAAGGAGCACAAGCCTTATGTTTGTCAACAGCTAGGCAATTATTGCTTCGAAATTTGGATTCGACTGGCTGTAAGCCAAAGTAGGTCACGAACTTATTATGAGCGCAATAGTCACGCTGTTGTACAATATACAACGTCCATACTGAGTAGTACGGTGCAAACGATGCAAGAAAAGTAGAACCAGTCTTGAACTTCAGAAAGATCGGAAACGAGGGGGCGACGATTGGAAACGTGTATATGCAGGTGCAGGACATGTTGATAAGGACGCTGCACTATTGAAAAGGGATACACAGACAAGCTGGCCGTGTAAAAATAGTATTTGTTTTCATGGCTGTATACTCTCATACATCAACCAATGAGTGTCTCACAAGAAATAACTTCAAAGTGCTCTTGCAATCTAAATGAAGGTTGTTCAATCTGAAGCCAACAGGTTCATCGTCGATCAACATCCAGAATCTCGTTAAAGTTTGCTGATTTTCAGACAATCAGAAGAGAATCTGAAAAGCATCCCCTTTATTAATGGGACGACTGAAGTCGGTTAACAAGGCAAAATCTGACTTGAAATTGTTTCGATAATGCCGTTGTTTCATCATGCTTGTTGATGTTTACGTACTCAACAAAACAGTTGGTTTGTTGTACGACATATGTATGACGTTAAGCAAGTGCAAGCAAATAAACACACAAGAAGTCAGTTGTAAAATGTGTAGAATTGTCCTTGGGTTATGATCAGAAGATGGAGGGTCGTACTGATTGGCTCGAGCCGCCGTTCCCCCCAAGAGTGACACGCAATGTTCAACAAAAAGTACCGAAGTAATGGAGAAAAACCCAACCACACAAAGCGGAGTACAAAGGTTGTTATTGCACATAAGTCGTTGACTCTAGCACGCTGCTACTCCGAATTGTGTTTCTAATCAGCGATCTGAGTAAGCACAAAATCTCAAACTAACCAGGTGACACTTACCCACTTTATTTAACGACATAGTTGGGGTCTTAACATTTCGTAACCAAGTGCTTGTTTGGCCGTCTTATGATTTTATTTAACTGTTGGTGGTTTTAGTAAAAAATGTTTGGTACGGTAACCAATCAACCGGCATACATAGTATGTAAAATATCTGTCGAAGGCTGTCAAGTTTTATTAAGTAACCAACCGACTTTAATACTGAGTAGATCAAAATACGCGCTGGGTTACTACCACGTTGTTCCAACGACCATAATATTTTATATAGAATGACTGGCGAAGACAACGACGGTCAAATGTAATCGGTTGGAGCAAAAGAAAAACAGATCGCACACAAGCCTTGATATTTCCACCTTTTCAACGACAATCACAGGTGTTTTCGGTGTTACGAATTATGCAGGTTGCCAAACGTATAAAATGTTTTGTCATCCTAGATGAAATCACACCAACAATATTACACGCTGTAAAAATGGTGTTAGGTAATTGTGAGACAGTCTACTGTCCGAAATCAATCTCCCATAACCAAGAATGTGGGAACGGGACTGCTTCAGTCATGAGGCAGCGCTTTACGGTTTGACGGTGCGAAGCGTATCCCATATGGATAACCTCATTTGAGCAGAAACTCACACAGATAAGCTGCAACAGGTGGTGTTATGATTGCTATTTCCAGCTGTCTTGAAATAACTCGGATCATCGGATCCCTGTTGTAAAGTTTATAAATTAAAACACATTTCTTGTTCAGCGATGATGACGTAGGCTATAACTTAATCATTTATACTGCAGTGTGAACGAACCATATAGAGTGATAACTACGTACGAAAGCTTGTTGAAAAAAGATCCACTTCGGTTTCTAAAGTGTCAGTGATACGTGTCACCCTTGCAGGCGGATGTCACACATTACTTAGCATTTGATTTAGCGAAACGAGAGATGAACGTCCTGACGACCTCAGTACTGCTACTAATGTCACTTTTGACCACTCGAACCATTTTCACTTCTTTTCATGAAACCCCCCAAAAACCTCAGATGACCGTCTGGTAAAATTAATGTCATTATTTAGTTAGTTAAACGCCGGGAGAATACTCTTCATAATTACATCATCATTGATGGCACAAAATGCATAATCTGTGTGACACCTATAGCGTGAAAACGCTTCAGTGGCTACACTGTTGATCACTTTCCAGCTAGCTTGTGAAACTGTTTGCTAAGAGAGAAAAATCCAATGCTACTTCATCTCCCCTGGGATAGATCTCATCAGTACACAAGAGTCAAATGCCATGTGTATGAAGCACCACCAGTTGCTGTCAATAACTTTTGCAGTTTAGCAATGTCGCTTATATCAGACTGAATGGAGTCAGTAGATCAGTGCACATTTTAAGGGCACTTACTGGAACTGTGCAGAAACTCAGCCTCTCTCAAGATCCCAGGTAGTCTTATAGTTCAAAAATAAAGGTAGCATAGTAGAATTCGTGATCGAAGTCTATGAGTTACGCATATATAATGCGTGGTAACAACCATGAAAGTGGTCGTGTGTTTGGCACATTTTGATTCAGCTCTTTCAACTTATCACCTGAGATGATAACATTTCCACCATTTTCACTACCATATAGTATACTGTCTCTTGCATAGATATACTTGTAAACACGGAGACGAAGTAGAGTGAGAACATGTGTTTATAGCTTACGCTTGTCTTGAGTAACATCGATGAACCGACAGGATTACAAGAATCGAGATTCTGTCACTACCAAAACTAATGGGTTCAATCAAATTGACGGGTCATCTGGCCAAAGAACGATAGTTTGGGGGTGTGTATGTTCAAACCGTGTTACAGTCATGAAGTTCAATTGTTCCCTGACGGTGAACTCTACCGCTATGGAGACTGGGTAACAGTAGACTCAATTCTGAGCCCCTCCTTAATGGACACCTGCAAACATGAACTGGAAACTGACTTAACTGGTTGTAACCACACGATTAGTTACACTCGTAATATGCTACATAGGTTATACATTGCGCAACATCAGTGAGGATTCAAGAATGGACAGCGTTTTATTACCAGTTAACTAGGTTAAAGAGAACAGACAGGTTATTGAAGAACACAGGGGAGTGACCATAAACAATTTTCGCAAGTTGGAATAACAATAGATGCTTCCATTCAATGAAGAATGCACACAAACTAGACTGATATAACACACTCACACCAACGGTTCGGTTGTGTTAAATTGAAGGCGAGATATACGTGATGTTTGGATAGAAGGACATTAGAGACTTGTATAGACTTAGAATCGTCCACAATTGTTCCGCGTTAACTCCCATGTCGAAATTCCGACCGGAGCTGTAAACACCCAGGTAAGTTGACTGTGTGAGATCGAGTGTGATTGAACTGACAGGTTTGGGCTGGCATCATATCGCTCAGATAATGGTTGGCGGCTGCTGCAACTTAGCAATGGCCATTTTTAGTCAATGCAGGCCTTAAACATCATACGTGTTATTGAGACACTTGGCATCCTTCTTTTCCAAACTAGACATTGTCTCGGATTAACCACAACCGTTAGTCATATGTGACGTGGCTGCATTCAGTACTGCCGTTCATACTGGAGTGCATACTTAGATTCGGACCACACGTTATTACGTTGTCGTTTTTTTATTATTTCCGATGAACAAAGACCTCACCATGACCGCCACGACTGGTCCTCAGTAAGGCATAAGTACCAAACTAGCCTAGAATACGGAGCTAACAGTTCTAATCTCGGAGGTCTCAACAGCTCCCCGACTGAAATTACATGAGCTACTAATGGGATCGAGACTACAACACGTGGCACGGTCGGTTGTGGGCTAAAAAACATCAGATCGCAGAGAATTAATTGTCAGATGTCAGGTGAAATATTTCTACTAGCAGTTCACATAACGGGTAATGAAGGCGATATCCGTTGGATACCAAGGCGTAGACTGATCACTGATTGGTCAACTGAGAACGTTAATGAAATAAAGGCTATTACCACCCTAGGAAACACTGACAGACTTTTCGAACTTGTCTATATTATTGGCCCGGGGCGTCCGTCTAACAGCGAAACTATTATCAAGGCAGATTACACACCCATCTATAATAACTCCAGAAGGTCAAGCCGTTGGCCTCCTGTTTCTAGTATGTTATCGCCTCAGACCTGTACTATACTATCGTGGTCAGCCGATTTAGAACCGTCCAACAAAGCTGAGATCCGTTATTGTATTTCGGTTTTCAGATGCGACAAGGCTGCTGACCCAGATGATCTTATGTCGACGCTTTCCAAAGAAGGTAGGGATGTATACACAGGGACCTGGGTTCAATGATTTCGAATGGTGGGAAGGACTAAGAGCGTTCTCCAGTGCCCGGGTCACGTAGTATTTTCTGTGTTCAAGAAAGGAACGAGGTTCTTACGAAAATCCCAAAGGGATGACCTAAACTTCGGTCACAAATAGGGTCCTGGTTTCCGTTATACTCTGTCGACACACCGCACATCGGGAGACGGACTGTAAGGGAAAACAGACAAGGTTCCGTCCCGGACAAGAACGTACCAACTAATTTTTTATCTTCCGCCAAACTCTGGTGCAACATTCTATAGTGGATTATTGGGCCGGAGGTGCGACTATTCCAACACTCGGCGGAATACCTCAATGCAGGTGGGAGATAAGTCCAAAAGCCAACGGCGAGCGGAGCGATGACAACATGGGCGACCAGATGAGTCATCGTCCAACTGGATCGGATCAACAGGCGAAACATGGTAGGCAAAATAGATTGGCGCCGATTACACACATAAACCGGGTGGAAGTGTATATGACGTGTGAGCGAAAACTGGGGGCTGATGTGGACTGTAATTCCGAAGCACAAACGCGAGCTAGCGCGTAGCATGGTAATTAGCGAGCTGCACAATGAAGATTATGCTTTATTGGATGCATTTTCGCTACAATTCTACGTACTACCGGACAACTGTCGCCTTTTCGTTTGATTCAGTGGATCGGGTTACGCTTTTATAGTCGTCTAAAGGCAGATGTTATGAAACAGGTACATGAACATACTGTCAGCAGTTTACTTCTGCAAAGCGGCACATATTGACAGTTTCAGGCTATCTAATTTCCTCATGTTTTTTAGTTTCTTTGTAGGCGAGGTAATGGATGACCGTCTCCAGTAATGACATGATGAAGGCGTAGACCTCCAGTCTGGCAAAAAAGTGATGGCTCATAATCATGCTGACGGAGTGTTACCGTTTGATAATCTTCAGGCAGCACAAACAGGGCTAGACGTTATTCTACGATCTACCAAATACTTTGGGATGCGCTTTGCAGTGTGAAGCATTTCTGTCAGGCTGCAAAGATTGCGCAGATTCAATGCTGGATAATTCAGTTGAGAAGGCTGTTGACCGGTTTGTGTAACCAGAAGGTTTAAATTATCGGTGGCGTAGGTACACAGAATGAAACAGAAGCTCACGTTTACAAGACCAGGGTTGTACTCGCCACTCTAAGACACTTTTCTGAAGCTTAAACCTCGAGCACGTAGGGTCACTGAGGGTTATGCTACCTTAAGGCTGAGAAACCTTGTCACTCGTAATAAACGTTGTGAACCGTCTCGAGATATTTGATCATCGATGTCTGAGTTCGATTGCCAACATCGAATGACGGCAACATGTTAGCAACAGTGGGGGTTAGGAAGAGGATATTTAGTACCGAGTTACTTTGTTTACTCTTTGGGTACATGTAGCCTTAGGTGATTAGACCACGCACTACGGATATCTGCCAGGCGTCTGCCGCGCCGACTGGCGTAAGGAGGGAGATGGACAAATAATGTTTGAAGCCAATTACCAAAAGGTTAGCCACTCTTGGTCTGGCTTGTCTTCCGGGTTAGAGACCTATCGACTCACGGAGTCGGTCTGAATGCTGTGAGTGGTATAACGACCAATCAGACTAGGTAGTGTGAATGCCGCTACTCCTTGGTTTATTGGCTGCAAAATAAATGCAGTTAATGACAAGAGGGTAGTGAAAACTTTAAAGGAGCTGTTTAACTGATAAAACCTTACTTCCCCTTATAGCTTAGCTGCCGGCAGCTTGATTTCGAATGTTTGCACATAGACGTACTTGTCTCAGTAACTAAATTCCCCCCCCTTTTACGGCTGGAGCTTACTCTTTCCATCCTAGCTGCATGCTAGTTAAACACTAGTATGAATCACTGATGTGTTGCGGGTTTTGATGAGGATGAAGTAATCAGTAAGTCCCTTTTAATAAGACAAAACTAATCCTATATGTCTGACTGGAAAGTCACTGAAAATATGGGCAACTTGCACTTCAAAAACCAAAAGGACATCCAAAATAAGTTTCTGTGCAGAACGGCTAAGCAACATGACGTATTCGAGAAGCTAGGCAAATAGTTTAACATAAACTTGCCACCTTATGCAGGCGATAAATATGTTTTAACTAACTCTCTTCTCCAAAGAGATCTGGCTGCCGATGTAACCAGAGGGTTAAAATGCAGTTTAGGCAACCTACTTTGCAGGGCGATTGTGTGAGCTTCCATTCTAACGCAATCATGATGACAACGCTCAAGAACAAACTGATATGTTGTACAACTTGATTCGTGTGTACTCATTCGCATGTTTGTGCCAAACATCATACACTAGCTGCAACAAAAGGCGAGTACCCAACGCCGGCCGCTGCTGAGATCACCAGTATTTGACAGCACAACTCTGACCTCTGCGTCCAGAAGCAATGCGTAAAAACATTTAACCCCTCCGGAACAAAATATTCGGTCTTATAAACAGGAACAATCATATATATAAGTACTATTCAATACGATCAGTTATGACAGTTGGTAGAGCAAAATGTCGATGGCTAGGGTTTCCAACCCATCATCTAGCACCAATTAACATCTTCATCCCGTGTCCGACCAACAGGCGGCTCTTGTACGGTAGTTACGACTTCCATCGAGAATAGAAAACAAGAGGCCTCTCGTGTGTTTTAAAACAAGATTGAGAGAGTTCCAAGTCTAAAAGCATTTGAAAAGCGAGGAAAGAATAAGATAGACTATGCTGGTAAGGTGGTTAATATCAGAGTACAGCAGACTACTGACACCTCAACCAAAGGATGTGGATGCTAGCGTGGAGCAGAATCCATAAAGACTCATGATTTACGTATCAAAGCCGCAAGCTCTCTATTGACATTCACATGTACTGTATTACAATTAGCACGATGAGCAAACAGAAAATAACTCTTACTTGCCACTGTTATTTTCATGACTCTAATGGGCATTTTTAAGTGATAATGTATGTTGTGAACAGATTAAAGGCGATTTGGTTATGTTACAGGTGAATATTAATCGGTCTCTTTCATAGATCGTATTCGAGGGTCGACGTTTGACGAGCAGAGATCTGAACCGTCTGAATCAACCTCGAGATGACTTGGTTCTTCATGCAGATGTGGCGGTACGCGCAGGTCGAGAGTTATGTCGTTGGGCAGCCAGCGCAAACAGACAACAAGAGCGTTACCTAGCCCGTAAACTGGATCAGACACATAGCAAAGAGCATGAATTAGCTTCGGAGGTACGCCAACTTAAAGAAAAGCTTCAAAGAGCAAGTAAGTTTGAACGGCTAAGTAAAGATAATGGGGCGTTTCTGATCGTGCGGCCATTAGTGAAAACATAATTCGTGTTTCTGTTTCTGGTAGCGTTTGAACTGGAACAGAAGCAGCGCCTACTTACTGAACAACAAAACGAAGGTATGAAATTCAACACAGTGAACGAATCTCTGGAGACGGTGAAAGGACACCTGCAACGCGAGTTAAAACAACGAGACTCAGAGTGCAGTCGGTGAGTTTTCAGATATACATGTACAAAACGAGTCCCGCATTCCCATGCACTAGTGTAATAAATTAGATACGGAACAGTTTTTACAATAGGCCAAAAGGCAGTAAACCAGAGAGAAATGGTTGCTTAAGAAAAATTGCTAACGACATTATGAAAAGACCGTTCATGTGCGGGATTCTGTTTGGTTTTCGATAAGATCGCCAGGGAAGTTCCTCGATCACGTGGCCATATTGTAAGCAAAGTTTAAGAAAAAACTCAGTTTATAGTATTTCTAAAGTGCAACACAAGTAATTTATACTGGTTACACATAAGTAGTCGCATATATTTCCTACACAGACTTTCCACTCAAATTCGCAACTTGGAATCTCGATCTGCTGAAGAACGGGCCACATTGCGCACACGCTTAGATGTAGCTGAAGCCAATTTGGAACAAATGTACCAGACCAAGAATGCTTTGAAACGCGCAGCTCGGGCACAAAAGAAACGGGCCGACGAAGCAGAACAAGCCTTGGCTGAAGCATTGGAACGACTAGCAGCTAAAGAAGCGATGGTAACTCATTTGCAGGTATGTCCTCATGCACTGATTCTAAGTATAGAAATGTTCTGTTTTAGCCATTTACTAACGCGTATTTCTTCTAAACAGACCCGCTTCGAAGGGAACGAAAGCCATGCAAGCACACGGGACGGGACGTCAAGTGAGGAGCGGAAAGAAAATCGCTCTCGATCAAGGACACAATATTCCGTGCTAAGCGAGAAAACGTCAAGAGCAGAACCAAGAGATGTATCTTCAGCTAGTTCAAGAAGGAACATACCATCAAAAAGAAATGAGCTGGAAGAGGTAAAGATAGTAATTTTAATTACGCACTAGGAATGGACGCAACGTCATTTATTCCCAGCTTTGCTGTTGGTTGCAGATACTTTTCGGGTATATGTATCATGTCAGCTGGAACGTGGAAATAACTAAACTTCTGACCAACTGGCGCTATTTGCAACCAATCAATGTTTGATCAGCAAATTGCCACGCTTTGGAATAATCATGTTAGCCGAACAAACAATACATCAGCTCCTTCAGCACAAGCAGAAACAGAGTGAAAAGGTTCCCAAGCGCAATGCTTTTAAAAACGGACAGAAAGTTGAACAGGTTATTAGTTAGTCTATATTTCTAGTCCACATATGATGCATTAAAAGTTCACGTATCGTTGTCGGACAGATTTGTGCAAACAGAATCCTAGCCAGTAATTCCACAATGAACTGAGCAGTTTATCTGAGTATTCGCGAGTCTAACCGTTCGCGTTGAATTCTCTCTTCACAATCATTCAATCAACAATCTAGTTCGTCTCATATCCTTTACATGATAACCTACATTTGTGCCTAAATTCGATTCTTCCAAACAAAGTTCATCTGTCTACCGTTACAACGTAACGGTCAGCTGACGAACACAAACATGCTTCCATGCGTTCACGTTTGCTGAATCCAGCGTAGTTTAGAATTTTTACCCGGTCGCCTATCAAAAATAGCTGTATTGTACCGGCCTCTTTTACATATTCTCGGAGGAAGAATGAGTACCAAACTACGGGACGCCACCACGGGCTAACTGTATAGTAGTTTAAAGTATTCGGCCTTGAAGAAGCAGACTAACTGGTCACTCTGGAACTTTTGATGAAACATCTTACTCCCTCGAAATTCGTCTCGGAAAACGTTGGCGTTTGGAAAGTAATGCTAATTATTCGCAACATATACACACCTGTAATGTACCACTGGAAATATTTTTCACTGAGTTTCACATGCTGTAATCCAACGCCACGATTTTTTCGGGTAGTAAGCTCGATGACAAGAATTTAAAACGATCTGGTGACCTAAAGATAAAATTAAATACTGTTACCTCAACCCTTATCATTTCATCTGCATCAATACCTAATAGGTTACTGCCCCTCTGAGATGATCCCACAGTTGACATTATGGTTGCGCAATCCGATTCCGAAGCGCACTTTATTGTTAATGTGATAGGTGAACACACCTCAGACTTCTGTGTATATCGGTATACGAAGTTTGCGCCCTTCCACGCGTGTAGTGTAGCACAAGCTTCATACAAGTAAGTCGTTTGCCTGAGCGTCAGTCTGAGCGATTACCTGAGTACACAAATGCGCTGGAGATATAAGTGACTTACAAAGTGTAACTGAACCCAAACCCCGCGTTATGGTACCGCTGAATTCTGATGTTCTGATGTTTTTACTTTCCCACGGGGAGCTAACAGGAAAATTCGCACTTGAGAAATGTGGCCGCGGACTACGAACAACGTCTGAACGCAGCAGAGCGCGAAATGGACGAGCTGCGTGCCAGTTTGAATCAATGCGAAACAATGCTACATGCCTACCATAGGGAAACGGATGCACAAACAGAAAAACTACAAACAATAACCGAACAATTGAAGGTGAGTCTGGTTGCTTCAAATATATTTGTTTTGTGTTATAAAAACAGCTACACAACGCGCGCACATACAACATCCTCTTAGTACATTTTAGACACTTACGTCAATCAGATTAGATAGTGAGGAAACGGAAATACTCTGGTCAATACACACACATTTTACACATTGAATTGGGTTGATCAAATATGAAAAAAGGAAAGTGTAGATCAGGACTGGCCGTTTAGTTTAGCAATACGCAGCTGTTCAATCATTTGCGGCAAAAACTCGCAAGTATCCAATTCATGCGCAACTAGACTATATTCCAAGATATATAACAGATTTCGTTTATCTGATGTACAAGACTCATCGTTGAACCAATCATCAAGTGAGCCAACCTCAGCAGTGGCTCGATCCGCGGGATTCGCGTGTAACCACAGGTTCAACTGTCGCCTGATTGACGGACTGTAAGTTCGAAGCAAAGGATGTTTCAAACGATTCGGGCCAGTGTTATTTCTTGCAGAGTCTGCCCGGAACACTTGATCTGCATCAAAAGGGTATTGGCCAGTCAACAATTTGTGTGCGATAACACCGACACACCAAACGTCCAGCTCTTTTGTGGGTTTCAAAAGTTCATCAATTTGTTCTAGTTCGGACAGAGTGCGCATCTCGGACTGCAAACAGATGCTTTTGTTCCGGAACCACAACAATGTGTTGACCATTTCTGGTGGACAGTAGTCCTCCATCATAGGACTTAGGGCACAAAGTTTGAGCAGTTCAGACCTGATGCTTGTATCAAAGACGATCGATACGGAATCGGGTCGCTCGTTTTTAAATAATAAACAGTTTTCGCGTATGTTGCCATGGACACAGTCATTTGAATGCAAATAGGCCAGTCCGATAAATATATTTTGAATCACAGTACATAAGGATTGTAAATCAATGTAGGTTAAGTTTCTTCTCCAGTCTAACAGGTTTCCATTTGGATGTAACGGGGTAATAACAGTACAACATTCTGGAATATGTGATGGTACGAGCAGCTTTACGATATGTTCGTGATCTAACATGCGACATTTCTCTGCCTCTCGAGCGAGTTTGGCAGAATATCGTTTCCTTAACCGCAGTTGAAATTCAAGAAATCGGTGAAACGCACCGATATGAAGACGTTTCACAATGTGAACACTCCCATCAGGGAAGCCGAACCATTGATATGCAGATAGCTCATCCCCACCAATACTTTGTGCACTGTCAAGTAAGTTTTGCAGTTGATATGCAAAAAGGTGTTCCATTCCACGGTTAGTATTTGTGAGGTGAGATGATGCGTGGCAAGTAAATATACCGAATATTAACATGAGTAACGCAGTGAGCAATACAACAGGAATCCGTCATGCTTCACATGTGATTCATGCTCCTTATACAACCCGTACATAATACCGCGTGACTATACAAGTCAAGAACATCAACACTAACTGTTCATTACATGTTAGTACACCAACCTGCACGCATTAGTGTAACACACATTCATTCAGAGATGGATTTCAAGTATAACAATTCAGAGCGGAAAACTCTAACAACCAAGTGAATACTCACATGTTTAAGTCTGGGTAATCCCTGTAGACGTTTGAACGACCTAACCTTATCGGACTCAGATAAAATTGATTAATGTCTGTATTGAAAAACCCAGCCAATGAGTATACTTGAAGTACATGTTGTCTGCCGTAAACTGTCCCGTATAGGTGAGTGCTTACAATATCCTGGACGATGCAGTTCTGGAGGTTGTTGACCAGTTCCATTACGAATCAAAGGGTTGCATAGTCAATTTGGTCTCGCATTTCTAAAACCAAGGTAATCTTCTTCAACGATGGGGTATTACTGACGTCAAAAAGTACGTAACTTGGTTTAAAAATCTCAGAGGTTTTGTTTTACGGTTACGAAACTTCACGGTTAAGGTTCAGTATATTAGACGTCTTGAACTCTACCATCATCTACATTTGCGTCCCGTCGTAATTTTTAATGTGTAAAGAATGGAAAAGTTAGGAGAAAAGTTTTCGGTAGTGGGAAGTAAATCAGTTAGCTTATCCAAACCGTATAATTACATGGTTAGGACACATATGTTAGCCTGCTGCTTATCACGCAGTGTACGTCTCAGGAAGCTCTCAGTTCACTAGTGTATGATACGATATGGTCAACCGATGCCTTAACAACAAGGAATGAAGACATTTACTACTAAACCGGAAACCGTTAGAAAAAGATAAACCGTACGGCTGTCATGAAATGGGTCCAACACCTTTCCACCTTCTACCTCTTAACTAAGTTGGCATAGTAGATAAGTACTATCATCAATCACGGATGTAACGCTGTCAACGATCTCACAAATTGTCCATTATTCCATGTGTCCGACTATAAGTAAACAACTGTGACAGAACTCAGTAATACACTCAGTAAGCATTACTATTTGGCTAAAGGGAGATGGATTGACCAACAACTGTAGTAGTAATTCACAAAAAGAAATCAATGGCCTTAAAACGAACTTCCTCCCCTAGCCACTCTCTCTCTCAATCACAACCACAGGAGACCGAAAAAGCAGGAAAACGAAATCAGGAGCAATTGGATGTGGTTGAACAGCGTTTGTTGGAAACGGAAATGCAAAACCATGCACTCTTGAGTAGACTAGAGACGATATGCTCGATTACGCAGAAACAGAGAATGAATAACACAACAGAATCAGGAAATACGGAAGAGATGCAAGCTGAAAATCGTACAAAGGTGAGTGAAACTGATTTCGTTCCGTTGCAGGTTCTGTTCAGTTTAGTATTTCAAGGTTATTTTGCTTACCAAGGCCAAATGAACACAACCCGATCTGACGGGTTAACTACATGTTCCCCTATACTTTTTTCTTAACAAGGAACAATCCCTGAATAAGCCGACCGAAAAATCCATCCACGGTGGTTACGCAACCACTGATTCGGAAAATGCTTCCATGATAGCTGATTTGCGTCGGCAATTGGCTGATGCTAGAAGCGAACGTGCCCAAACAGAGCACCGGGCCGAAATGCGCATGGCCGACTTACGTGCACAGTTAACCCAAGCGGATGCAACCAATCGGAGTTTGCAAGCTTATCTGACATTTCTCAAGCGATCGTATGCCAGTGTGTTTCAACCTGACCTGACACCATTGCTTGGTGCGACCGACAGAGCTATCAACGTCAATCTGGCGACGGGCGGTTACACCAATTCGTACTGGCCCGCTAAATTCCCATCACATCAAGTGCCAGACGAAATGGAGAACTCAAACTTATCAGCTCTGATGCCACACGCGCTTCCAACGGAAAAACACCGATGCTAGTATTATGTGCACGACATGGATAATAGACAAAACCTTCAATTTTTCTACGCTGTGTAGTTCACTTATAATTCACCGGTCGACATCTACTCGTACTTTTTGCAGACTGAAAGTTCAAAAGGAACTGTTTGATAATTTTTCGAGGTTATGGTGGCTGGAGCATACTGACGAAGTGTTATCGTCAAAATTAATGGATATTTCAATTGTTCCAACTTTTTTTTACAAGCCCTTGTGTATGTTCAATGATTAGGTTGACCTCATGTCTTGTGAAAAACTTTCCTTGAGAACGAGCTTCTCCAACCCAAATAAAATATACGAACAGGTTTAATGTTTATATTGATGCCTATTTCCCGGGAATGTACTGCATAGAAATTTGCCTTCTTCATGTATGTGTTTCATGAATTGCAATCCAATCAATCTAGTGATAAGCTTATTGGACAAATAAATACGACTGTACTGACCGTTTTGGAATGGAAAATTATTAATTTCACCCTACGTTTGTAGTACAGAGGACACGATATTTCTGAGCGTCTGAATTCAGCGTTCGTTTGACTCAGACTTCCTCACTCGAATCGTCCACTTAATGAAACTCAGCCGTCAACGTGATATGTCCGCTTTGGCACACCAGCATGAAAATCAATAGAACAGCCACGTTCACTTTTAGGACAAGAGAATGTACTAGTTGCGGCAAAATTAGTTTATATTTTCCAGTAACAAAAGACAGTTGAAAAACAAATGGCACACAAACGCGCAAACAGCAACTTACTCGTAATATGTGCAGGATCGATGGCAACAAATCCTGCCACCATGATGCAGCCACTGAATAGCCGTCTACGTTAACAGGACTACAAACCGTTAGATGTGGCAAAAAAACATCAAGGAATTGTAGCACAGGAGACCAGAGAGGATGTGGTTCCTCAGTTTTCTGACAATAAACAGTGTAAAAGATGGAATAGGGTAAAATTGCAATGGTTCTTCAAAACCCTAACATGGCATGAGAAGTGACTGATAGAGGATATATGCAGCGTAACCAAACAGTATTCCTGAATCCATGAATAGTTTGGACAGAAACTAGGGTGTATTTTACGGTCGCAAATTTCAACGGGAAATAATTATCCCCGAGAACTGTCCGCAAAAATGCATCAGCGGATTAAGCCTATGCGTAATGCACACGTAGCTAAGAAGACAGCGGGAGGGAAGAACCTTCATTCACAAATTCAAACAATCAACATCGGGATGTCCACTTCACCTTTTGAACGAACAACCGAGTTGCAGGTGATAGCAAGGCGGCTCTCGCACCACGGACAATCCTAATCAACAATCACACTCACAGGAGCGAACCCGACCAAACAACATTCTCCATAATGCATCAAGCCACAAGTTCTCGTCTCCTCAGTCGGGAAAAAAACGATATCCACTTACTGGTGGTCGTCTCCGAATCATAACCTGTCCACTTCACGAACTCGGAAGTGAGTGGAGGCGGGTTTGCTCACATCAACACATGGCTCAGCCATGTGTTTACGCATTTTTGAAGTGCGAGTGGTTAAACACTACAGCTCATCGAAAGTTATTAGTGGGAGGAAGTAACTGAACTCCGAGTACGGTCAACCACTGACTTCAGGATTGTCTCCACAGGTTAGTATATACTTGAAAACAGACCGTACTATCCCAGCAAAACAGGCTGACGGAACCGCTAATGGGAACTCGTAGGAAAACACCCAGATGTGCAGTGTCCAATTGGGCAAAATGTGTAAAGATGTGTGGGCTAAATCCAAATCCAAGCAACGTGAGGTTGTTGGAGGGTGTAAAAAGGTTAACAGTCTAGACGAGAGTAACTGGCAACCACCGAACGAACGCAAAAGACCAAAGACCCTTCATTACTCAATTTTTAAGAGTATAAGTGA
>LUCH01003487.1:45865-63523 GCA_013368495.1 Paragonimus heterotremus
GACAGGCGTAAGTTGTAAACTGAGCAGAAGATAACCTGGCGTAGAGAAATGAAGTCGTTCATCAAAGGATTGGTTGATACAGACGAGGCTCGTCTCCCAGACTTCACCTCTAGCGACTCAGAGTTGATGATTGGATACTCTAAGTGAGATGGCGGCTAGTGGTGTGCTATCTTTATTTGGTAGAGTTGTCTATGAAGTAAGTGCAATCAATGACGTGAGACAGTAAAAGCCGCAAAGGAGCTGGTTTACGGATGAAACTGTACCTCCACTTATAGTTGGGCTTCTTATTGTTCAAGGTGTACGCACCTATGTATCAAATGTTTGAGTATATAACAATCGTTTTTCATCGTTTCTCATCCCTTTCCTTTTTCCCTACCAAGAGCTCACTCTGCTATTCCTGGTTGTATGGCTGTTAAGCATAAGCACGAACGACTGACGTATTGCTGTTTTTGGTTATAATGATGATAAAATTTATTTATGACAAGTAAGTAGGTGGACAGGAAAAGAAACACCATATACGAGATCGAGCGTATGGATACTGGTGAGAATTAATGAGGCTGGATACTGTGTATAAGCGAGACAATTTCAAAGTCAGCAGTGCAGCATAATGAAAACACTGCCCACAGGTAACAGTCTTCGTGATCGCAATGAATTGCTCCCAAATGGATATATAACAAGGTTCTCTGATCATAAGTAGCTCCTCCATTGGAATTTATAACCACATTCACTCCCTTCTTCAGATGACGTACAAAGCTCACGGTGTAGGATTAGCATACCTTGTTCCATACGTTGGCCAGTACAGTGCTAACTGGAATTGGGCGTCCCAGTGACGATTAACTGCTCGACTCAATCCATTCCAGATATGTTTAACAGGAGCACCAGCTGACGATACCTTTTTCAGTCTATGATGTATGGACGTCAATTTAGGATGTCCCAGGCAAGTTAACACGATTTACTCCCTGCACCCAACGGGACCACGTCCTCTCGCCCTATGAAAGCTAAACAATTCCTATGTTTGAGCTTATCCACGGTTCTGATGGCAGTCGAAACCCAGTTAAACCCTTCATTGGATCTCGACTTTATCTCGAGACATTTTAAACGGGAAAAAGTACAGTGTGGTGGCCAGGACGTGTTGCGTGTAATCTACCGGATGTCGAGGATTCTTTTACTCAAAGGCATGCACCTCGTACTACAATAATTGTATGCGAACAAAGGCTACCAAAGGGTTGTAGATGGCTGTGCAACACTCTTATAGATCTTTCGTTTCACTGTTTTTCTGGAGATTATTCTCACCTCCTCTATCGTGCGATTAGCTACCAAAATGAGGGAACCAGAACAACAGTGGTCTGAGCGGCACCATGCAAACTCAAGTGATAAGAAAAACAATACTCTTTTCTATAGAGAAACAACAGTACTTACGATTACGATTGAGTGACAAGCGTTTTGTTTGACTCTTTCGTTGTTACGTTCGACGACCTTGCCTTAGACAGCTCGATTGTTCAAACCTGACACGCGTTGAAACAACCTATTTTAATCACTACCTCGTACAAACAAATTCGACACCGCGGATGACCGCCAATTTTGATTATTCGGCGCCGACCAATCACAATCTCGATTGTAGCAACTTGTGCGTGAGCTCTGATTGGCTGAACTTTCTCGAATCAAGAAATCGCTCCAATCCAATCTCATTGCACTTTCCCGTAGAGTAAGTGGCCACCACAAGTGTGCACAGAACTATCGTAACTCTGGATCACAGGTAGAACCACAGATGGTTCAAATCGGAAAAGTCTTGCTAATCACACTTGAGAACAACCAGACTGCGTACGTGGAGTTCAAACCTGGGCTCATTGAGCGAGACCGCTCTGGGTCACAAGGAATGCTGTCGTATATGCTTGTCAATCAGCCCGATAAGAACGGCCAACAGGCATCCTGCTGCGACCGATTTGTAAGAGATACTAAATCCGCATTGAACGATGGCTTTCGCAGAGAGGTTTGTAGTAAACATCTGTAATTTCTCACAGTGTGGGTCTTTCTTTATTCAACTACTCTATGAAAGTCAACGCCTTTAGTATCAACACAGCGTCGCTTAACAGTAGTTAACAAAATCAGCCGGTGGAACCTATTGAAGCGCGAATGACTATGGGGTACAGGATACGATGGATTGTTATTGCTCAACTGCATGCCAAATTGTTGTGATGAGTAGCAAAATTGGGTGGAACCACAGAAAGTAACGGATGCTCAAAAGAACACAGTTAATTTCAACCAAATATGATCGCAGTGCCAGCCTAGAGTGTTCAGCTGAAGAAGTTGGTGCAATTAGGGCGAACAGTCAGATTAAAACAACACACGGAACCATACTCCGAGTTTTGAGCAGATAACTCTTTGTGGCATCGTATAATGTTGCATGAGTGTAACTTCAGCTGAGGTAATAATTATTAGAAAGTCTAACTAGGGTTCACCGTTTCTGGTTGGATAACCGATTGTCCTGGGTTTTCATAACTACAACGGTGACAATGTGGCAACTTGGAACACGAACATCTATAAGCAGAACTACAGTATGTTGATCATGTACAGTCCTAGACAAGCTAGGGTAACTCCCATCGTAAAAGGATCGAACCAAAGGGATGTGAAACAAAAAAACGGATGGGGGCATCGCCAGAGCAGCCGTCTAGGAGAAAACAGTCAGGTTGCGACAAAGAACACATACACGGAAACCAGTTAGTTTGTATTTTTCATTATGCATGTACAAGATACTTTTTGAAAGCTTTGGTTAATGTATAAGCACCTTTTTTAAAGGTTTGCGGTATAACTACAAAACTCCCATTCTAATCTACGACTGGTTCAAACAATTCTGTTGACTTTCTGAATTCATTAAAATGTATGATTTTTCAAGTTGAACACCACTCACACTTGATCGCGGCCTTTGCATTAAGAAAAGCCTTCCGGCTAGCCCACTTCGTGACGAAGCATTGCACTTGATTTTCGCTTCCGTTACAGCTCTTCAGTAGTGCGCATCCTCTTCCGGACTGGAATTTTTACTCCGGCCCTTGTGTTTGTGAGACTAGCATTCTGAACACAGTACCATCAACCACGCAATAGGCATGACCGAACAGTCATATCCAGACGCTCGACAACAACCTTGTGTGAAAAGTGTCCAGACTACCGGATGCACTATTGATGAGGTCCAATAAGAGCGAAACTCGAGCCTACGGTTTCTTTACGAAGTGGACCAGCCGAAAGGTTAATCTGAATGAGAAGACTTCAACCGGATGTGGATGATGTTTGACCATAAATAATCTAAATCCCCGAACTCCAATAACTAATATGGGATTTTCCTGAGAATATTCTCCATGTGATTTGGTTCGTTTTAGCGTATTGCACTTTAGTAACTTTACAAACAACCTTTCTATCTACTACCGAGCTTTAAGCATTTCAATGTGACCTGAAGGAATACCAGTGACAGAAGATTTAGGTCTGTCTAGAAATTGTGCGACCTTGGCAAAAAGATACGAATGACACTGAAATTCCGTGGAGAAATCTGTAGATGACTCCACTCTGAAGCCTGTTTGTCAATGTGCAACTCTACCGAACATCTGCATAATGAATCTAGCACGGAATTTTTGCAACAATATCTAGAAAAGGCACGAATTTTATTAGAGATATCTCAAGAAGAGCTACTAAGATAGTCATTGGACTTAGGATGAACTGTTACTCAGAAAGACTGAGAACTCTATGTACTCGGGAAGAGATTTAATTTCAAGCTATAGAATTCTCTATATACAAGGTTATCTATCAGTAGACATCCTCCACGTAACTAGGACCGGGAGATGTGGCGGTTGTTTCCATGACCTCATGTCTCAAATGGACGGACTAGTGTATTGGCAAAACCTGTGCTTAGAGTCCATTATTCACTAAGTATACTGTCTGACTCGATGCTCAGAGCTGAGTCCACTGAAATATTCAAAACTAAGCCAAATCGGCACAGATATTAAAGTCAAGCGATCACCTTCCTGACGCACCTCAAAGGTATACTTCCTTCTGCGCATTTTCCAGTCTGTGTGCTTGTCGGTACAGCAGCACTCTGGTTCAACGCGTCCAAATGTGCGATGTTTGCGTGTTACAGATCACTGCTTTTTGTCACACTTAATTTCCTCTCCTCTCGTCAGAATAAGTTTTCTCCAACATCACGAACCGTTTGTCACATGTTGCTCACCGAACCTCAGAAACACAGGAGCAAATAAGCACCTGGGTATTCCCCTTCGTTTAACTTTCTAAACTAATTTGATGAGGAGAAAAGTCGCTGCTTTTGTTTCACATTTAGTGAAATAAACGTTCAGATGTAGTCCAGCAAACTTGTGGAGAGGAGTATGAGTAGAACTCCCACGCCTCACCATTAGAAATTTCCACAGAAGATAAGGATGCTTCATCGTGGTGAGTGTAGGTATGAAAATGTTGGTAAGTGCCGATTCCAGGATCCTTAATGGCAGACTGAAGAGTGCATGCCAACTAGCTTTGTAAATGTTTACATTCTGTCGTTGGAGACGACAGCACGAACAGTCCACTCATACTGCATGCAATCAGCTGTTTGTACAAATATTCGTATGATGGGTACACAGAGTGGCTGAGATCTAACGTGAATGTACCGAGCCTGCTGGTATGGTGACAAGAAGCAACTTCGATCGTGACCTTCAGCATGTTAATATGAGCCATCAGAGGACGTTCATCCTACACCTCATCTGACAAAGGAAAAGCTTCACACTGCAGAGTAAAAACACAAACTTGACCAACACAAACGTCCATAACACGTCGTAAACACACTCCTAGTTGTGTCTATTGTCTTTACGGATCTGACAGAATAACCAACGATCTAGGCGGAACTTTGCTTCAACACACCAACCTTCGCAAGGTGCTTTGCTTCGTAAAGACGAATACAAGTCTGAATACGACGCAGAAAGTTTCGATCTTGTAGTTGCATCTGAAAAGGCGGACGTCACCAGTTAATTGCGAGAGTATATATGTAACATTTCTTTGGATTTCCTCTTTACCCACCGCCTACTCCCCCTCGTTGTGAGTAGTATGCTTTATGACACAAATGTACCTATGTGAAGGTCACTTTGGTCACCATCCTGAACTTGGACATATTCTGCTTATGCTCGACCGCTGACGGGCAAAAGCTCTAACGGGACGTACTATTTCGAACGTATGTGATATTTCATATTGATTCCATATATCTACTTTTATGTATTTGCTGATATTCATGTATTTTTTTTATAATGGAAACATTACGGGGCTGTTTGCGGTCGTTATCAGTTTGATTTGACCCCGGGGTGTTAAGTTTTAGTGGTACCCAGCTGACCTCTGAAATGAAAGGCACAGCAGATACTACAATATGTTAGTTGAAGTATGAAATGTAACAACATTAATTAAACGCTAACAAATTAGAGAATATAATTGAAAGACACAGATGTAGGCCGCTATAAACAGATAGCGTCACCTGATTGTTGAACGCTGGTTTTCCAGAAAACCTGGCTCCAGGTAGATCTGACCTGGCTGCTTGTCGTGCTTTTGTATGTTTGAGGTGAACGTGTTTTTGTCGGATGCACTGAGTTTGAGATATCCGTTCACTTTCATGTGAACTGTTTGCAACCAAAAGCCGATTAGCTATGGCTTCAGTGGCTCCGGAGATGTACTGCCCGGTGAAACTAGTAGCGTTGAATTCATCTTCAGAAGAGGATGTGGTCCAGGATAGATCAGTGGACGAGGAACGCGCGGTTGAGGTTAACGTGGACGGTTGTCTCGTAGTCCAGGGTGGGATGCATTGTGGGGATAACGTGAGGCTGAAAGAAACGAGCACAGTCGTATCTCGGACAAATTTTAGAATAACAATGCCACATGTATCACGATAGCTAATTGGTTTGACCAAAAGAAAACCACCGGCAGATTCCGGTTTAACAACTCCAACAGCGATGCAAACAAAAGACAGGCTTTTTATGAAGACTACAGTCTGATCAAACGACTCAAATAATTAGCCCATTGGAATGGGAGGGTCGCTCGTGCCCAAAAACCTATTGAAATTACAAAGAATACCGTGTACATTAGGTGTCCTAAGCTGTTGGATGGAAATTAAGGATGACCGAAAAACAGTTGCAGAAGGATATGAAGTAATAAGACGCGTTCGCGGCTAAACGAAATATCTTAATATAAGGAGTACTTCTGGGATATGCAGCTATGGGCACCGTACACTAGTGGCTGTTGTAAACGATGCAATAAATGAGGCTTAAATTCTAATCTTGTCAGCGGGTGACAGCACTTGAAGACTTTCTTCATGATATCTTTTGATCATTTCTATCACTTCATAATAGGTTACAGTAATAAATGTTGATGACAAACGGAGCAAGTTGTTTAAGGAAATAATACAGTATTACGAGTTCGACACTTAACTAGCGGCTGTATAATGTTACCTGAGTTTCAGTGTATGTGACTACGATCGGATCTTCGCCCTGAATGTCTATGCAGACTGTGGTTTACAACAGATCATAAATAAATGGATCGCCAAACACAGAAAATAATCTCGGAAAACAATAACCAATTCCACCATGATTCATCTGAGTGTAACAAACCTTATGGTGTGATTTGGTGGAATGCACATCACACTATAAACTAATACACCTACTTATCTGTAACTGTGCTATCGGACTTCGAATACATCGCACCATAAAGGTCTTCCACGGACTGCCGCAGGCTGGGAGATGAAAATTCGGAACAGGAATCAGATGTAGACTGGCCGATGAGATCACTCTTTTTGTTGAATGGTGAACACTGACGGCTAAGCGCGATTACGTGTGGCCACAAGGTGCGAACGACGGTGACGGAAGTGGACGGGGCCAGTTTGCATGTACGACAGATAAGCAGTTGTGCAATACCGTTCAAGCAGCTCATAACCGTCTGTCGGAACAACTGGATAATGAATGTGGTAAAACAATAATATACCGCAGTACATGACTGAGTACGATAGAAAGTTACCGTTATTTTCTAAAATAGTTAGTGACCGCGAAAGACGTCCGGTGAGCACACTGAAACATACTCAACCGAAAGCAAACGTGCTTGCATTGAGACAAATTATGAAAATATTTGTGCACCAACGACATATATTTACTGAGCGTTTGTCAGTCTTGCCAGTCTTCTCGCCTATTTTACATATGTAAAGATTTTTAATGCATACTTTCGCTCACATTGATGCTATGCCTAATGCTCATGAGGTCCACTAACAGTTAACAGCAGCGAGAACATTCTAGGTTATTTATTTGCATTATTACTCTGTGTACTGCTATTTCAACTCCTCCGCTTGCAGTTCCTGCAAATCCTTCATCGGGGTAACATTTCAGACGAACGCATCACCGGTTTTGTTTGCAGGATATTGAACGGAATAAGCCAATTAGTCCGTCACAGATGAAAGTTGCACTACTCCAAAACACCATAACAGAGCTCACTTCTGCAAAGATGACAGCCAATAATATAGACCAAAAAGACTACTGTGGGCTGGCAGACTAGAGACGCTGACGAGTTAGGTTATCTCACGCCGCCAAATCCGTCCGTCATGAATCTGTGTCGCTCAATATTCACTGTCAATGTTAACAGAACAAAGGATGGGTACAGAGGAAAAACACTCGATCAATCTTACAATTGTGACCGATCATAAACTCAAGAACTTTGCGCGGATGTCAGCTACTCACCGGTGTTTCGTTGGCATCTAGGACAAGTGAGTTACGATGGGTCGGGCTGGAACGTTTTAAGCCAATCAAAAATGCATCCAACACCGACTGATGTAACAGCGAGTCGGAAAGGAAGTCGTCGCAAGCGGAGGTGGCGCAGCTACCGACTGTATCACGTTTGGTCCAGACGGATCGCAGGAACGTTAAATGGGATAAGGTTCCGTAAACAGAAACGAAATCTGCCGGATTCCTATCTGTGTTGTTCGTTAACACGTCGGTGAAACTACGCGTCAGTGCGACCAGTGTTTCCGCGCGAAATAAAGATAGATTGCCTGGTGGAAGAGAGCAAGAAAACATGGAAAGTTTACAACAGCATAATCAAAACACAGCCAACCGAACGTGATGATACAGAAGTGGAACCCATAAACATTTGTAGTGTTCAGAAATGATGCACAAGAGGACGAGTAGACAGAGAATAAGTAACATTAGGGACATACTTCAAAAGACGCTAGGTACAAAACCGGCACACCAAGAATTTGTCGTTCATACTTATTGATCCACACGTCGTACGTGTCGGTGGGACGCTTGTTGCTCCTTATATCAATCGACATTATCCTCAGCGGCTGAATTACTCACAATAACTGGGATATAGCAAGGAATTTTAGTCAACGAAGCAAGTGAATTTCGTTAATCACCGGTTGAGAAACAACGCATTGAACAGGACAGGACGACTAAGTTCTTCTAGTGTTTACGTAGTAACAATCATTGAATAGTACACGTGAGTTAAGCTTCTAGCTCCTCTCAATCTTTTGAAGTTTTACTCATTATCCTTGTTACAGTTGAAAGATGGAGTTACGGAGTAGTCGAGTATGGTGCGGGGTTGATCAGCTATGCATATACATTGCACAAGAATCAACAGGGGCCCCGTGGTAGCTTAATGATATCCATACAAAACTGTCGATCAGGTTTGAGCCTAGTTTACCAGTACTACTTCTGTCTAAAATTCGACGACTCGACAATATTCAACATCTCGTACGTGACATTGAAAGCAACATACCTGAAAACACCATGGTTTAAACACTGAAAACTGAATAGGATCACAGTTCATGATATAGAATCTGCTCAAAGCTGAAAATCCAGCTCTCGGAAAACACACCACAGTAATTAACTTGAAGTCCGGCTACCCCCTTAAGTATTTCGGGTTCACTATACGCCTTTGATATAGGATTGCACTAGGTCTGCATTGATTGTACAGTCATTTCGCTGTTATTGTCGGAATGGGGTATCTGAAGGCAACAAAGTAATTGCTTTGACGGTGTAACAATATACCATCAGCACTGGTCGTTACAGTCCGTATTCCTGAGCGGCATTCATCAAGACAGCACGAAAACTACAGAACTCAAGAATCACAAGTAAGATAAAACTTTTTCATAGCGGAACGTGTCGCTTGAAATTGCAATCAGTATGGCTGATCTCTTGCATCAACCGGAACAGTCTTGCTTACATGTGGATTACAGGTTTGGTGTGACTTACCAACAGAAGTCACCCACTGTCAGACAGACAGCATAAACAAGACATTACTAAAGGATGGTAAAGATATGGTAGAATGGTTAGTCAATATGTCAGGTTCCTGGATGACGGCACACTGTTAACGTCGCTAGGATATTGAGATCTACTGCTACACCCACCATCGGTGTAATCGAAACTATCTATGGAAAGTACGGCAGTTCAATTTCTAAACAGTTCTAGTGTCCGAACTGATAGAATTTCGGCTAACATCATTTTAACCTCCTAAAAACCTCATACAATTCGGGTGCAAAACGTGATGTAATTATCTTTACGCCGCTTGCGTTGAAACCCCTCGAAGGCGGTGTACTTAATGGACAAAAACCCATTGACTGGCCAGCACACATGCAAGATGAGAACTGGGTTTTGTCCTAGCCGTCACTACATGTATCACAACTTCAAACTAAGTCAAATGCTTAAACACTGCGATGCACATGGGAAGCTGATAGTTCTGTCATTGCAAACATGTGAGAGTGTCGATTCGGCTAATAAATGTGCACTCTGAGACTGTTCATCAAGGATGTGTCATGGAAATATATCAACATCCTGAAGGCAACCTAATGTCAGATTACAGGCCTGGTAACGGCTTACAGCGGTTCATCACCGACTGTTAGCAGCTCGACTGGAGTGCACAATGGTGAGATTGCCTATTCTTTTTCTCTTAAGTTGGTAGTGCACGAGATCCTGAACTACTCTTCGATAGCGTGGACATGATCCTGGGCACTAGAGTTAGAAGCTAAAAGTAAGCAGACGACATTGATCACGAGGAGCCGGGGACGACAGAACTCTGCCTTCGCCTGCATCCCGATATAAGAACCATTGAGGGTAATAGGGAAGCTCTCAAACACTGGGGGCTAGATCAGCTCTGACCAGATTTTTGACGAAATTACAAATCGTATAGCTAAAGCTTAAACGATGTTTGTCAACCCACACCCTCCGTGGCGAAGGTATAGCCTGTTTTTTAGTGGAAGATCGAATGCGCAATGCCCTTATGCAAGCAGTTTTAATGTACAACTGCAAAACCTAGTTCATTCGCGATGTTAATCTTCGATCGCCGGTGTCTTCGAAGTATTGACGGAGTAAAATCAGAGCACCGTGTTAGCAATGATGACTTTCAGCAGGATGTCTTCGGGATGAACAGATTCTGCCGATCGCTCAATCTAATGATCTCGTTTCCCGTGCTTCACCGATCTTGGCACGTTTTACCAATGTCAACCCATTGCTGATAATGTTGTCCTGCTTTTAACTGGTGGATTAGGCTGGAAATAGCGGCCTGATGGTCAACCCTGGAGTTAGATTGAAGATACGAAGGTTCTAACATTGGTGTTTGCTTCACCGAGACGTTTACTGACTATTGATTACGACCTGAAGTACAATGAATACCTTTGGTTAAGGAACTGACACGGCGAAGCAGAGAAGTCATTTGCACTCATTGTGAATACCTGTGCACGAATTATGCTACAAGTTTCTCTTTTCCATCTTGCGTGAACTTCAATTTTCCGTTTGTTGTGACAAGTACACTATTCTTCGTGGCAGATCGTGTTCAATATGAATATACGGACAGAATACCCTCAGGCCCAGTACGACCAGCAATCTCAAAGTACACTGAGGGTTCTGGAAAATGTTCTGACAGCTTCATCCAAAAACCTGTGTTCCGAAGAGACCCTCAGTCTTGCAACTTGTTTTTTCGGTCACCCGAAAAGGGCGAAATGGGATTTGATCATAAATCTTTGGTATAGTGTTCGCTCCCCCCCTGTGAGCGTGGGAAAACATATCGTCGGCCTACGAAGCGTGAGTTTTTGAGCGATGTGCAATAAATCGACCACCAAAGTGAGGCAATCGCAACTGTTCGAGTTCCACCAGCTGTACAGAATATCGAACACAATTGCATTCTAGGTAACTGTGTTGTCTCTGTCTCTCCATGTTGGATGACACTGTGGACAGAGAGGGAATTTCCAATGGAAATACGTGGACGTGTTCAAAACCTTGTGAAGTGACCACAGTTTAAATGTAAGCCAACCACCATAATTAGCAATCGTCCACTATTTTAAAGGCTGTTGCAAACTGATTGCATGTTAATGAGGTTGAGTTTTTTTCTTGTGGCCAAAAATAGGGACTGCATTATAAAAACAGTTATGGGACTACCCAAGTGTTTTATGTGTCCAAACAAGCTTTTGGACTGGAGTCGATTGCGTGACCTTCATTTACAAAAAGAAGCATTTATTGAATATAAACGAATGCTTATGTTTTCAATTAGTTTGTTCGAAGTGAGTGACAGTTTTGTTGGATAGCAGCAGATGGAGAAATCATAAACGTTGGATACGTAAGGCCAAGATACAATCTATCGGTCTGGGACAAAGACGGATAACCAAGAAAGTGATGGAGACACTGACAAACTTTTGCTCAGATTACTTTTCAATGAGTCACAGAACTTTGTTACTAACAAATAGTTTCGCAGATTTATGATTTTTCGATGAGACTCAACTGTGAAAAGTCAGGGCTTCCGTTGGACTCGAACCCGCGACAGAAACACCATGCCTAGTTACAGAACCTAGTCCTAAGGTACAAAATTACAAACACCTGGTCACTCGTCGGCAAACTTGCCCTCACTAACCAGCAACGAACGATGGAGAAATCATGTTTTCAATCCAGAGTTTCAAGTGGGCACGCTGCAGTGTTGGCCCATTCTGGAAGGAACTGCCCAACTCCGTGAATACGGTTGAATCGGACAAAATATACAAGACTCCATTTAATCGGTATTCACGCGCGAGTCTTGACGCACTCCCACAGGTCGCCCGCTGTATCTAGTTGTCTGTGTTGGCCTGTTTTTCATTACTGTCTGTCTGTATGCCTGTAGATTGTATCAACATCCCACTTCAGCGCGTTTATTTGCATCACACCGGTGTTCTTTCTCACTCAATTTTTTCGTCTTTACGGCTTTTTCCTTATATCTACAAACCATCCAGCAATTTGCAGTATCTCAACAATACGACGACAGAAACGTGAAAACTTTCGGTCATTCACTCTAATATACAAACGTACGACAACATGTTCAACTCAGCTCAAAAAGGTTACAATGCAACAATCTCATCTGTCGATTCAGCAGGGCTCTATGCTTGTCCTAAGCGTCTGGACTCCGTCTAAAAACACCACAAGCATTGAAAGTCGAGATGAGTTTATGATAAGAAATGTACTAAAAATGACACCGTGAAAGAGAAATAATTCACAGGTGATTATTACTGGAAAAGTAGTTGCAACAAAAAAACCACGTTCACTTGGCCCACTGGAGACAGTAACCTTAGTCTAACGGATAATTCTCCATCACAGAGTTATCGATTGCGTTGAATGGAACCATTCTGTTTATCCTCATTTCGAAATGCTCGGGTAAGCCTAACACTACTTACACAAGGTCGTAGGTGAGCGTTCGGATGTGAGTATTCAGCTAAGTCTATTGTGAGGTTACCTGCGTTGCGGTTAACACGATAGTCTCATAACCACGAGGGTCGGGGTGTAAACTCCGGTCCGAACGAGGATATGCACTACCGATGAGCTCTGATAAGAGCGAAACTCGAGTCTAGTGCTTCCTTACGAAACGGGTCCGCCAAAATACTTATCTTAGTGTTAAAACTGTGATCGAATGTGAGTAGTGTTCAGTTTGGGAGAAAAGTAAATGAGCAACAGTCGACACAACCTGTTCAAAGTAGTGTAGAATAAAGACTTTCCACTTCATCCACGATAACGAAAAAACAAATGTGTGAGACTGAGAGTGTGAAATCTTAAGCGTACGACATTAAACCGATGGAATTTCTGGGAATTCGATGGGCATTGGGAAGTCGCAGACAAGTGTCCGAAGCTGGAAGAACAAAAACCACGTACTATATTTTTGTTGAATTCACAAGTAAAAAAAAATTAGGGCTTTTTGAAGCGGACGGAATGCATGGTTAAACCTAGATAACCGTGCTGGATTCACGCAATGCTAGTACTAAGGTGATTAAGAGAATTACTTTATGTTTATGAAACCATAACACAATCATGCAACAGTAATTAGTGAATCAACTAAGCCATAACAGAGTTACAGTACACGCCTCGATGACATTTGCGGACGGTCAGTGCATTATAGATTTTAGTTTACAGGATGCGCATAACCTCCACAATTTAATAGCCCAATATTTAATATAACAGAATTTGAAGAATATACAAAATAACTTTTTCAACCTGTGGATGTTAATTCTAACCAGTGACTCCAAATAAATATAAAATGTGTCGATGAGTGTAGGTAAGAGTTTTCGCTATAACAAGATTTGATCCACTTACCTAATAGCAAATATCCAATGATTCTGCATGTGAGATTGATGAAGGCATTTGTTTCCTGTTCGTCACTAATCGCTGTAGTTTGAACTGTATTCTGGTTAACAGCCTCTTTGAACACGCACAGCAGTTGAGTGATCAGTTTGTTCAAACAATTTTGGTAGTTAGATACTATAACACAATTTAATGTTCGAATAGAATCGGACAGAGGGATGCAACGCTGCTCACGGCAAAGTGATAGAAATGAATCGAACATAGCCATCCATGAACGGAAAACTCTATTTTTCGAGCACGGTGACTTATTCTGTAGAAGCGCACAAAGTTTCAGAGTAATCCATTTGAACAAAAGGGTAAAATCTTGTACATTAGGGGACTCAACTCCCATATCACGATTTCTCGTAGAGCCATCAACAGCCGTTGCATTACCACTTGATATTTTTGTAGATGGAACGGGACGCGATGGAGAATGTTTTTTGCAAACGCGTACGAATTCCGACAAAACTAGTGACAGGTCAGCCGAAGATTATCAGGGGAAATGTACTATTACCTTTCTCAAAACACTTTACATCTTCCTCGGTAAATGATTGGGTGTCAAAAGTCAATCGTCGAATGAACGACTGTAGAGACATCTGCAAAACAAACAGCGAGTAACCAATACAAAGTTGTCGAACAGAAAATATCACAAATCAGTTTCTCTTGATGCATCGCAATGACAATTGCCATAAGATATGGAACTGATTGTAGCAGAAATAAGGCATGTTAACCCATAAAACTGAGAATCAAACTTGCAGCTTTAAATTCATAAATACGAAGTAACACAGGCAAAAAGTAGACGTATCAAACCTCACAAAACTCAGAAATGCAATTCTAAATCTACTTCAATCATGTTAAAGCGGGGTATCAAGCTATTGCACATTTACTCCGTAGTCACTTCAAGAGTACAGCTTAAACTATAGTAGTTATGTATGAGTCTCGGAAACCGTGAGTACTTTAAAACAGAGCGCGCCCCAGAACATGTGTTCGTGGTAGCTCTGAACACCCAGATACTACCCGAACTATGTGTTACCCATCTTTTCTGCACTAGTCATGTTGCAGTTCACCATCATTTCGCATCTTCTGCAAAGAGTCTATATAGGTTCCAGACAAAGATGACTTTCCGGTTAGGCATAGATGAAGGGTAGGCACGTGCAGATGTGTTCAGAAGGTTTCCAGCACTGAGGAAAAGCTTAATGAACGAGAACGCGTGCACTGTACAAAAGCACTACGATACACACACGCATCTACTTTCACGTGATGGGTGGCTCGATCACTTTCCGACTTGTTAACATTCGAGCCGACAGTAATCCCAGTTACTGACATCTGTCCATGATTTTCCACGTAAAAGACGGTAGCCGTTTTGCCTCTATCTTATGGTAACCAGAGGAATAACCTTCAACGTACGGATTCAGAATACATACTATTCACCGGGGGTGCTGGTATACTATTACAGTGAGGATGGTACATAGGTAGCGGATCTGCTTTACTTGGGAGATAATTGCATTCTATTTTGAAGAGTGCTCCCAATCCACAGTCTCAATCATTTTGAACTCACGATGAAACGACGAAGGCAATGCGGTTGAACAACACACCAATAAGTCTTTTCGGAAAAATACAGCTTAATCCATCTTGACTCTCAATGAAAGAGCTACAAGTTTACCACAACCTTGCGTAGACTTCGAGGGCTACTTGGTTGAACAAATAAAGGAGATTAAATGAACGTGTCCAACTGGAAATAACACTGTTTCATTGAGGATGGCAAGGTCATATATGGAAAAAGGGTGGTTAAATGTTAACGACGCCGAATTCGGATCCTACTAACCGTAACTCCTTTCGTTTACAGCCTGAAAGCATAGCAGTATGATGCTTATATGGACCTGGTCTGGCATAGAACCACAAAAGTCTAATGGTGTTAAAGTTGAAAATATAACTGCTTAACGCACGGAAAAAGGTTGTCGATTTATTAGAAACAAGTTGCGAAAACTTGACGCATGAGCAGGAAGGAGTAAAGCTTGTTGAAGTTAATTAGAGAACAAATAAGACAGGGAGAAAATGGCTGATCGCCACGATGTTCACAGTATATTGTCTGTCTTTAGAGCGAATTGAGGCTCAAACTGTTCAGTTACAACAAAACTCCAAATTCGGAATCGGACAGAACTGTTTTATTCACTGCGCCCTCCAGCTAGACAAGCCTTTCACTGTTAAGTGAGTCAGGCTGTTGTCACTGGCTCCAGGTGGGGTGTTACAAGAAAATCTTATTTCTCGTCGCCTTGTGAGTCAGAAATTTGAGTCAGGCATTCGGGGTGGAGTGTCTGAAGTCAAACCTCCTTCCCAGCACAAGCAGCCGGGAAGCGGAAGAGTTTGTTGTTGCCCTGACAGATCAATCCGTTCAGTTTAACTTCCTTCCCCTTCTACTCCCAATTATCCTCATTTTGAGTTAAGGTAACCAGTGAACACTGGTATTTTTGACGCCCACATTCATCAATAAGTAGATCAGCAGAATGTTCTGGCGAGCATTCTCACGTGTCTGGAACTAAGTGTGTCCTGTGTCTTCGAAACGCGTCTTCAGGGCCCTAGCACTGCTACTCACTTGAATCAAATCTTATAAAATGTTACAGGTCAGAGGTTCCTCCTCTGGGTCTGTAAAGACGACGGGCCGAATTTTGCCGTCATTCTGGAGTGAGGGTTGCACTAAGCTCTAAGGTAGAGCAGAAACTGCTTGACGAGATTCCAGTGAATGGTCGTTTATGTGCTATCACTTATGAACAAATGTCAAACGATCCCCGTGATTCCGAATACAAAAAGACCGTCGTAAACTGAGGCGCAAACTTATGAAAAACCTGCTTACAGGTCGCGAGGCGTAAGTCCCCGAGCGCACTAAAGAGAAGATATTTTTATTAGGGAACGGCTGGGAGCTGTTTTTCATGGCTGTTTTCCGTGATTGTACTGGTTGTCAGCAAGGTGCTGGTGAGACTATATGTGAAAATGATGGTTCACGTAGTCACAGTTTGTCGCAGCGACTTGAAAGATGAGCAGAGCACTTTTACAGTATGGTATGAGCCGGCTCATTCACTTGTGATTGACGGAGATAGTGTGGTTAGCTATATTAATCCAGATGATTCTCCTTCGAAAACTGAACTATATTTGGAGTTCAAAATACTGAAGCGTAATAAAGCTCAAGGTCCAGACCTTCTTTCACCAGCGCTTTTTTAAGATGGTAGTGAGAGACCGTTGTCTAAACTGAGTATACTCTTTTGTGTTACATGGGAGACTGAAGAGGTGCCTCATGACTGACGCTTATTAACAGTCATTCGCACTTTTAAGCAGTTGCCACCATATTGTGCGACAACCGAAGGTATCGGCCTAGTCTCTATCGCATCCAAGATGATCGCAGAACACATTATGCAGCGTCTTCTAAAACGCAGAGAGAACCATATAAAAGAAGAACAAGCAGGTTTCCGACCTGGCCGTGGTTGTGCTGATTATCGCTTCGCCTTGCGACAGACACTGAAGAATCGGCACTGTTTTGTCCGATCAACGGTCTCTTCCTTTTCTTCGCTGTAAAATTATACTTATTCACTACTCTGTAACTTCATAAACTATTATCAGAACCAACGACAGCCAGAGAAATCGTACTCGTGGGCACGGCTCAAAGCTACATCTAGTCCGGAGACGAGATTGGGGGTTATCAAGTAAACACATATTTAGCGAAGAAGTGGAAGATGAAACTGACTGGTTTGGTGTGGTGGAATGTGACGCAGAAGTAAAGTTAGCCGCGAGCACTCTGGTCAGAGTTACAACAGAAACACACGACAAAGCCCATAATTAATATAAGCCCATAAGTTGTGGGGGCAGAATATATCCCGGTTGCCCAAGCAGATAAACAAAAGTGGATTGAGGGGTCCCTTCCAGAGCTATTGATTTGAAGGGAGCCTAACCCACAAGGCGGTGGGGCTAAGCATGGAGTTTGCAGTTCATTGGGGGACGGTGATCAGTAGTGGTTGAGTTCATACGTCCAGCATACGAAACCAATCCA
>LUCH01003488.1:0-30260 GCA_013368495.1 Paragonimus heterotremus
TACCATTTCTAGTTCTTCCGCTTAGTCTTCTTTTTACTAACGTTTTCTTCTAGGGTATTCCACGTCACTGTTGAGGTGAGCGGCGGCCCGAGCCACAGTACCTTTTGGTCAGGCTCATGGCTGTTATGATGAAGATAATTCTTGAAAACATCGATTGTTGTTAACTGAATGATTATCTTCCAAATGCACTATCCATCGGAAAAACGTCTTATCACTGGCTTGAATAGTGCAGACGGAGAGTAAGCCACTCACTGTGAGAAGGTCTCTGATGTAGGTGGAGAAAACAACGAACCGAGTATGAGAAAAAATTGGTATACCAGCTACAGCACCGAATGCTCGAGATAGTTCGCTAGTGACTGCAGGATATGTAGAAAAGAACAACCATTGGTTGATTCATAGACAAACTGAATTGCTTGAGTTGTAATCATTCATTTTACGCAACAATAAACTATGATCAAATTTAACAAACGCCTCCGTGAATTCTAATAACACTGCAGCTAATGAAGGCGGTCGTCGGCGGTTACTTCCCATAAGTGAACTACTACTCGCTTGTAAGTAGTTCGACAGGGACAGTACCTGAAGCCTGGCAGTTCCGGTGCCAACAGTGAGTGAATGTTCACACGATCCATTACATTTTCTATTATGCTCAACATGAACTTCGACGTGCTTGGTCACGTAATAACCAGTGCAAAGTTGCTAACTTTTGTTTTATCTCCACCAATAAAGTAAAAGAAATAAAACCGTATTTCCAACTGCCTATAAGAGTACCACTTAGACTTGAGAGTTGGCACAAACGAGCAACCGGTTTAGCCAGATTACTTACGTATATTTTTGGAATCAGTGTGGGCGTTTCATTAAGCCTCAATGACTTTTCAGTGAACACCACAAATAGCTTGGTGCGTACAACGGTTGGATAGTAATTAGGAGAAGGATCTGAAGGATAGCGAAGGGTAAAAAATTTATGTAAAATTGTACCCGTGGGAATCATGAAGACAGGTACGTACGTCATCATCATCATAACAGCCATGAGCCTGACCAAAAGGTACTGTGGCTCGGGCCGCCGCTCACCTCAACAGTGACGTGGAATACCCTAGAAGAAAACGTTAGTAAAAAGAAGACTAAGCGGAAGAACTAGAAATGGTATGAATACAGGTATGCCATTGACTGCGATACATCGCCATCTCGGATAGCGTCTCTAACCAGCGGTTTGAGTGATCACGAGGCAGGCGACATCTACCCACTTTGCTCAATGGAGCAGTCAGAGTCTTCATATTTCGTGGTCACGTTGTTGCTTGACCACCATGCGGTATTACCCAACTGTTGGTGGTCTCAGTATATAAGGCCCGGTACGGTAAACGATCAGATGACATACGGAGTACGTGACCCAGCCAACGCAAGCTGTGTACCGTGATTAGTTGACCTATAGATCGCGCATTCCTAGTGTTCCGGAATACGCGCCGGCGAACTTCCACATTGATCACGCAATCAGTCCACTTAATACAGGCCAATTGGCTGAGACAACGATGGTCAAACACAGCAAGTCTGTTGATGTGTTTTTGAGAACAGACCACGTTTTTGAACCATAAAACAAAATGGAGCGCACACAAGCATTATATACCCTTCTTTTCAGCGACAACCGGACGTTTTTCCGACGCCACAGATGACGCAGTTTGGTAAAGGCAACTGGTGACTTCGCAATCCTCGCTGATATCTCATCAGCAATATTACAGGCTGACGAGATGCTGTTACCCAAGTATGTGAAACTGTTCACAGTCTCAAGCGAATTACCTGCAATAAAGAAAGTAGGAGTGGAAATGCCCCAGTCTTGAAGCAGCACTTTGCACTTTGAAGGTGCAAAGCGCATTCCATACAAACCAGCTCGGTCGCTCAACCTGTTCAGCATGGTCGGCATGTTCTCAGCAGAGGGGCTAAGTAAGACAATGTCATCCGCATACTCTAGATTGGTCAGTCTTGCGCCAGGAAGAAGTTCAACTCCAAGCCCACTGTAATCTCGAAGTGCATCCTCCAGAATGTCGTCCATGACAAAATTGAACAGGAAGGGGGAAATCGGACACCCCTGACGAACACCACTAGAAGTGACGAACGTCCGAGACAGTTGTTCATAAACTCTCACCCTGCTTGCAGAGTGTGCATACAGTGATCTCAATAGATTCACGTATTTCTCTGGTACTCCCGTGCGAAGGAGACAGCTCCAGAGAACGTTACGAGCAACTGAGTCGAAAGCAGATGTAGTGAGATCACCTTCGACGTCCCTAAATTCCTAAACTCCCTGTGGCGTGAGAGTAGCCTTGCCAGTACCACCGCGTCAGTTCACATAACCTCGCGAATGTAAATTTACTACAAACCACTAACATCAAGGCTAGTGTGTTGGCGTAAGTATCGCAGTTTCGCTCATAGCTGTATAAAGAATCTGCGCCATCTCCACCATTGTAGGCTGCATTCACTAGGATAATATTGTTTTAGCTACTACCGTTGGGAACGCCGCCCGACTAGATTGACACTTGTTTGAATCCTGAAGGTCAACTGGAATTTCCGTTGACAGACGTCCTCTCTGGTAGCTACCGCGCGGTTGTGCTGAAGGTCCTCTCACGTCCATTTCCCTAGCGCCCCCTATTCTTTACGTTGAAGTCCGCTTGTGTACGGTGAGTAAATAAAATAAATAAAGTTTGTTTGCAGATTCACCGTTTTCTCACTGAGACTTCCGATCCGTGTTAACATAAGGCTGGGGGGAAACTTGGGTGTGTGAACCTCGGAGCTAGCATCGCGAAACAGCCCTTAGGTCCAAAAAGACCACGACTGTCGGCTGTCTGTAACAGTGCCGATGTTCCAAGATCCGTCGCAAGGTAAAAATATGATCAATGCACCCCAGACCGGATCGAAATCCGGCCTGTTCTTCACGTATCTGACTTTCTATGGGCTTAGTGAGCCGACGTAAAATAAGACCAGCGAGTAACTTGGACGCAATTGACACCAAACTGATGCCTCTGTGGTTGTCACATAGACTTCGGGCCCCCTTTTTGAAAACGAGAATCACTGTTGATAGGCACCAAGCATGAGGCACCTCTTCAGTCTCCCAGATCGTCTGAAGGAGTTTTGTCAGTTCCGATATCAACCTCTCCCCACCATCCTCGAGAACAGAAGGAGGGAGGAGGTCTTTATCAGGAGCCTTATTTCAAGAATGGACCAAAGTTACCACCTGTGGCCTCATTTTCGGCATTTTTTACATGAGTATCTTTTCTCCTGACTAACGTTTATTTTCCCCCGATGTATTCCGCCTGAATAGTGTTTTAAGCGTTTAAAGGTTGTCTGATACGTTTGTTGCCTCACGTTTGGTACGGTGAGAATCAATGAGTTGATTGGGATATTTTTGTTTTGTTTATACACAGTCGATCTCAAATTTCATTTCGTTTGTTTTTGCTGAGTGCAATGAACAACCAAGACGACTTTTGTATTATCACTGTGCATAGAACATTTTTTTCTATACTTCGCATTGTAAAAGTATTAAGACTTCATTTCCTGATGTTGTAAGCCACGCTCTCACTTTAGCTACACCCAATTATTTTAATGGACTTATTTCCCGTTAACTGGTGGCTACATCCTGACTCGTGTTTAATTGTTCCATTTTGAAAGCTTCTTTGCCGATTGTCTAGTGTATCCGGTTAATTCACATTCACAGTGAATGAGCACTTTTACTGCAATTTGTTATACAGCACCCCTATAAATTCTATTGCTTTCAATAAAATTTCCTGACGTTTTTGAACTTGGATGAAAATCTGGTCAGCCTGATCGTCTGAATGAGCCTTATTGGAACTATCGAGTACGCTTTACTAAGTGAATTATCCTGAATTGCCTGCAGGAAATCGACAACTACATTTGTGAACAATTTAATATACAGCCTTCGTGAATACTAAAATGTGGTTGGCTGTTTCTGCATTCAACATACTCCACCTGCTCTCACCAATTCGGCAGTTTACGCGATCTCAACGGACGGACCTCAGTCCGATTACCACTCTGAGTTTGAGCATGCTGTGAGATCAAACAGCGTGTAACACCGATTCATAACGCTTAATGACCGCATAAATTGGAGAATAACGGCATTGTGTAAGGTGATGAAAGAAAACAGTGTAAAAATAGAGAGTAAATTACACGGATGCACAGAGATGTCCGCAATACGAGCGTCACTGAATTATATTTTTCGCGATATCAGACAGCGTTATCAACCAAAGTTGTTGCATGCTTCTCAAACCCCAGCCAAGTAACCGCAGTCGTCCTACTGAGGCAATTAATTGTGAATACCTTCTTACCACTAACTTGTCATACGCTGGCCACCAGCCTGCCGCTTCCTGCTTAACCTACCACTCAGAAACATGGCACATTGTGGCAGGCGATTTGTTGGCAACAGCAAGATGTGACCAAGTCAACGATACCTATGAGACGAAGTAAGTGCGCTTACCGATCTACATTCTACCTATCCCTAAGAAACTTCGGCCAACATAGTCCGTGATAACACAGCGCTTCTGCCAAGCACCGCGGATGCTCCAGATATATCGATGGTCGAAAGCGGTCAGTTTGTGAACATCCTTCTTGCAAATGACTCAAGTTTTGCAGTTGTACACTAAGATCTCTCTTGCAGTGTCACTACACCATTGGCCTTGTACAAGGAGACTTAAATCATGTTCGTGCCACAGATGACCTATGTCGACGAACGTCATTCGAACCTTAAAATCTTGGCAGACATTCCGTTAGCTATGATTCGGCTGTTTAGGAAGGCGAAGGCGAAGGGACCCGTTGAACTTGCAACAGAACCTTACAGTTAGAGAGTGGGGAACTACACCGAATTCCTCAACTGATAGCTCCAGTATGTCTAAACTGTTCTGGGTTCCATATTAACCCTCATAGCCTAGACAGGTATTGCCTGCATACTCTGTAACTCGGAGTGGAATGTCTGGGAGCAGCTTCGTGGCATCGTAATTGCAGTCCGTCAAGCCACACTCTACAGCTGTTTTTACATTGAACTCTGCTAAGAAGGGGAAGGCTGACTTATCTTGTTGCATCTTGCTGAAATGTTAAAGGTTGGCACGACACAACTGTGAGCACAATATCTCGCAGATACTTGTTTTCAAGATGCCCACCTAATTCTCGAAAACACCTTTTCTCAAGAGACAGGCTGAAACTGCAGGTCTATCAACTGAATCAATGGTCTCCTTGATGCTTGAAAATAACAAGTGCTAGCCTTCTATATGAGTGGCGGAGACCAGGAGTCTGGTGGGGTGTGGAGATTTAATCACTGTTGCCAAGGTCTAGGCAAACCCCAACATGTTCCTGATGGATGTGCTGTCTGAATCCAACCAGCTTACCTTGTTAGGGAGATGTCACCCATTTATCATAAATCCGACCCTGCGGGAAACCAGTAAATCATTAAAAAACAGATGAGAACAGACGCCTCGTAAAAACTATCCATCAACGTTAAAATAGCCATGCAAATACACTAGTTTAGTCGCGCTGTCAACAGCAAAGTATTTTTAAAGGAAGAATGAAAGCACACAGGATACAACAAAAAATTAGTTTTGTCCATAAGAATCGCGTTTTCTCTACAGATTCAAATATTTGGGGGAATATTTACTACTCACAATTAATATGCTACTCACAACAAAACTGCATGTGTGCAACACTGCTGCCCATTCTAAGGTTTCTTGGTTATTCTGCATCCACTGACGAGTCCTCTACGACCGACGAGGTGTTGCTTCCCGGACTATTAATCTCCTGTTTTGCCGCGCCCTCATCTCGTGCCACGTTATTAACTCACTGGCATGCACTCGTTTCGTCCCACCGTTTCTCTTGATCGTGTATACTGGACCCAGTCAGGAAATGAATAAATATGGACCTTTCCATTTAGGCAGAAGTTTTCTTGATTATTGGCCGCTGACACCCATGTTTAGATTATCTCGATACTTAACCCTTTCTCCTAGGTTTGACATTCTAGTATTGCTGAGCTGTTGCACTGCGGATTGCTATTTTGTGCATGTCTGAAATGTTTTCAGACTCCCTTTGGCTCTTCCTCTTTCGGCAACCAAGTATTTAGTGGAACCAATGCACTCTGGCCATATTCCAGTGTCCTGATCAACTGGGAGTCAAGGGGTCCTACCGTACATCAGTTGAAATGAAGATTTCTTCGTGCTCGCCTGCACAGACGTCAGTGAGCCAATAACACCAGTGGCAACGCAGACTGTCAATCATATCCTGTGGCTTATAAACATTCTTTGACCGTTCGGTTGTTACGTTCAGCTAGGCCGTTCGTTTGCGGGTGATATGGTGTCGTTCGGATTCGCTTGATTCCAAGTTGTTGCATGCGTGTTCGAAACTCCTCGCTTTCAAAGCATGGTCCTTGATCTGTCAAGACCGCCTTCGGTACACCGTGGTTTGCTACGATGTGCTTCATTACCATATCTCCCACTGTAGATGCTTTTTGATCGAGAACGCCAATCGGTTCGATCCAATGGGTAAAGTGTTCTGTCATGACCAGAACGTACTGGTTATCACAGGCGCTCAGTGGAAATGGGCCCATAAGATCCATCGACCAGAGTTCACTTATTTTGGAGATTGGGATTGGCTGTAAGGACTGGTGGGCTCCCCGACTGGTGCCTTTTAGTGACTGACACCGTTGGCATGTAAGCACGTAAGCTGTCACATCCTGTTTCATCTTCGGCCAATATGCTCTTTGTTGCAGCAGATCGTATCTTCTTGTGCAACTGATGTGTGCCATTTCATGGCAGTTTGCTACCAGTTTCCTCCTCAGTTGTCTTGCGATGACTAAAACGCAAGAGCGCTCAGTGCCACGCTGTCAAGTTAGCACGCCCGCACTGTTTAAGTCAACTGTTCTTCATTGAGATGTGATTATTTCTAGCTCCTTATCATTAGTATTCCTAGGGATCCTCAGGCCGCTTGCCAGAGCTCCAATCACCTTTCGGAGAACCTTGTGCAGACGTTGTTGACGCACTAGTGTTTGTGGATCATGCTCACTTACTAAGCCGCTGACTCCAAAAGTGACTTTGGGGAGTTCGTTGTCTGTCTGCGGTCGAGAAGAAAAACTGGCGACGCAATTGCTCGAACCAAGCATATGATTGATTGTGAAATCATATTCCTGTAAACGTAATGGCCATCGGACTAATTCGCCTCTCGGGTCCCTCGCAATCCTAAGCTACTTTAAAGGTTCGTGATCTGTCTCGGCATGGAATTGTTGACCTAAGAGAGACGACATCTACATGTCCAGTGCCCAAACGACTGCCAAACATTCCTTTTCAATGGTCGCTCGTTGCACTCGCGTGAAGACTCTCTGGGCGTTGTCGATCGATTTAAATTTCTTGTCTTTTCGAAAGGATTCGTATAAGGGTGATGCAATGGAGTGAAAATTCTTCACGAACCGACTGCAGTACACTGCTCGATCCAAAAATTGTCTCAGTGTTCGTTTAGAATACGGAAACATGGCCTCTCTAACTGTCAATATTTTCTCCGGCAGAGGCCTGATTTCACCTTGATCCACCTTGTGTCCCGGTAAAACCACCGATGACCGTCCGAGTTGTGACTTTTCGGCATTGATCTGCAGTCATGAGTTCTTAATGCAATTTAAGACAGCATCTATAGGGGCAAAGTCTTCCGATTCCATGTTACTGTATATTACGATATCATTTCCATATATCGCCACATGATCCAGTCGTTTAACCAGCTGAACCATCAGGCGTCGAAATGTGAACGGTGCTCCGGATAGGCCAAGCGGAATGCTCTCGAAGTGATACCGTTTTTCGGCTACCGTGAATGCTGTTTCTTCACGATCCATGGGGTTGATCGGTACCTATCAGTGTCTGAAGCGTAAGTCCCTTGTTGCAGCTTATCAAAAATATTAGCGACGGACCGTATTGACACAACTTTGTTCTGTGTTACCTCATTCAGCCGTCAAAAATCCATACAAAGGCTATACTTCCGGCTGGATTTCACCACCAGGAGAACAGAAAAGTTGTTTGCGTGGTTGGCTTCTTCGAGAACATCCTCATGCAGCTTACTCTGTATTTGCCTTTTCACTTCCTTTTTCAGATAAACCGGTATACTGCGCGGTTCATGAGGTCGAAATATTCCTATTGTTGTAATTTAATGTTCAATCCAGTTGCAGATTCCGTACCGATAATCGTCGTTCGTGAATACTTCCGCATGTTTATCTATCATGGACTGAAGCAAGGAGCCTGTGAAAATGGAGGTTTTAGCCGTGCATACTTGACTGATGCTATCCTGCCGCTGTCCTGCGAGTGTTAGGGGCCATACCTAGTTGACAACATTTTGAGCTACAGGTCAATCACAGTATCGGTTGAAGCGAGAAAATGGGCTTCATGGATAGTTTGCTTGGTTTATGGGGACACAATGAAACGGTGCTTTACGATATGGCAGCCGATACGCACCCCACATTATTTCACACCGTCAACCAGTAGACCATAAAATCCAACCGTCATGATCATCAAGGATAACTCGTCAGGTTATGAGAACTAGTAGTGGCCTAGACAGAGTAAAATGAGAGGATTGTTCACATTTTTATATTGGGCACAGGTTACGTTATCTTAGAACTAAAGCAAAGGTGTACCGGATGAACTTCATAAAAACACATCGAAATCAACTAGAATACCAGGTCGCGATCGTGGTTTCCACCGTTTCTGGTCAACCTTCGGACACACGTCATGTAAACTATCCGGAAAATGTTGTGATAGCTGGGGCCACATAACTAATCAACTTTTATTTGTGGTCATCAAAATTACGAATGTCAAATTCACTGCAAGTAGTACTGACGGAGCTAAAGTCTCTGGAACATGCAGACTGTTCTTGGACCGATTTAATCCACTTTCACTGAGCTTCGACATATCAAGACAGTGACTCCCCTGCCTTACTTTCTCGAAAGGAATTGATTTTCTGATCAAGCTATCCCACTGAGTACTGCGATTTCACTTCCGTCCCGCTATTTATATGTCCTCGATGGACCGTAATTATCAATTCAAAATTAGCAGTGTCATCTGCTTCCGTACACCTAACTCGTGACCTGTTACCTTCTGGTTCGTTTAGTCGCTTGTGCTCAGAATGCATTAAATACTGCAGAGGTAGTTACTGCCTCATCTGGTCTGACGACACGTTTGTGTCAAAAGCAAAAATTCAAAGTGGTCGATTTACTGTTTTCAACCAAACTGTTCTGAAATTATGGTTACTTATTCGGTCTCGAACACAATTCAGCTACCGTAATGAATAAGTAAACGTAATTAACCAATTTGACTCTGGCAATGAACCGATTAGAGTGAAGTGAATACCAGAGTAAACGAAGACAATTCCACGCTTAACTTGCTTGTTGAATAAAATTCTAACCTTTTGTACTTCGGCTAGAAAGTGTGCGATCCTGTTACTTTCCCACTTTTACAATCGGCTAATATTTTAAGAGTATTACGGAATGACGAATCTGCTGAAAATAATCGTGTCTTCAGCTTTCGATACAGTTATCATGGAAGCTTGTTAAAACCAACCGTGAAAAAACTCAATAACAAGAATGAAGCTCTGAAATCTTACAAACTAATAACTTTCTGTTTGATAGTGATGAAGATAGAATCGAGGTCTGTCAGTAAACTGATTAAATGAGGCAATATGAGAAAAGGTGAAATGGTTTGTCGAATTATGTTTACTAATTTTGTAAGAGCGAGTTAAAAATAACATTGCGGTAACTATACAGATAGCATGATAGGCTTCGACTTTATCTTCCAACTTATTCGATCAAAACCTAAAACATACGGACTACTATAGTAGAGAGAAGCTCAAGTGTGTGGTCGAAATTAGTTGCTGAGGGTACACAGTAGATTACAGTGGACAGTGGTAATTGCAAGTACACTTAGCTCAGTCTCGTAACTGGTTTGCACAAAGTAGCAATAACACAGCAAGCAAGTCAATGGAATTGTAAAGTGAGCCGTATTGTGTGCAGCTTAATTATTCATGCTTTTGAATAACAATAACACAATGTTCAGTTAAGAATTACAGTCGTTGCACCAGCCACAGTTACAACTAAAGTTCGGGTTATCGTTTACTGTTGTCGCTTTCTCTTCATACTTACATAATTTCTTCCCTGTATTGGTCCAGTCGCAGATACCTCAGCGACGGAGTCCAAAACTGAAACAGACTCAGGACCAGGACCTCCAGTATCAACCTTTGTCAGGTGAATTACACACTATTTTGGTCAACATGACTTTGGTAGACAGAACCTTCAGCTAAATTAAGTATTTGGCATATGCGACCGTCAAGATTGTTCAGTACCACCTGATTGGATAGTCAAAATTCATTATCAAGATGAACAACCTCAAATGATTTCAGACTAATCATGTTGGTCCCTAAAACACGTTGTTTTAATTGTACGGATGAACTTTGTCTCGTTGTCGTATGAGCTGCATTCCTGTAATGCATCATAAAGTTATCGACAACTCTATCGAGTTCAGCAAACGTGGTTGCAGTAAAAGATGTTGTGGCACGTTTCAAAGTACGCATAAAATTATCAACTGCTTCATTTTATTGAGGATGAAAGCAACAATTGCCGGAAATCCAGCTCAGTAGGCCGAGTCTCCACCCTTTGCTTGAAACGACTGTCGCGGCCGGTAATCCACGCTCAAGAAATTCAGTCTCAGCTAAACATTTTCAGAAACGTAGTAGTGGTGAAATCAACATAAGCTGAAGTCATGAAATACGCTTCTGGTCTGCACGAGAAAGAGTCAAGTATGGCCCATGCATAGTATATGTCCAGAAATGAATCAATAATCCGCACGTTAGCATCGCCAAATGTGACATGACAACGGCTATGGAACCCACTCGGATGGCTTAGAATGACTTCTGTGTATACAACCTATTCAATCACATGTCATTGGAGCAATGTCGGCTTCAGACTCCGCCCAGCGGTATGCCAAATGTGCTAACGACTTCATTTTTGTATCAAGGTGATCAGAATGCAAGTCACCCGAAGTTTCTGAACAAAATGTGGTAGGCACAGTTATACGTTGATTACAACATAAAATGTCGTCTGGAGTAATCAGAGGGTCTTCGTCACGAGTACAACGTTTCGGAAAACTGTGTTTCGCAGTTGTATTCCATCCTTCACGTATAGCCGGTGCAGCATTGATCAGATTCGCTCGAGTTACTGGTAACGGGTGAACTGAAAGACGGTCGGAATTTCCAGTCTGTGCAGCAAGTTTATCTGGAAGGATATTTTTCGTTTTGTATGTGCTTGAACAATCGATGTTGGATACCGTAACAGCATGCTGAGATAGCAATGCCCGATCGTAAAACTACCGCTGCTATGAATATGTCGGGCGATATGTTGGGGCGGTAAATAAGATTTAGTGCCTGTTACGCACATGTGCGAACCAACGACGTACTCTGAAGACGAATAGCCCGAAAAAATTGCGAGTGCTTCTCTTTGAGTTTCAGTATCACTGAAATCTACCGTACTGAAAAGTCCCGAAAACCAAAGGACTGGATGCCCATTCTATTGTGATACGGAACCCAGAGATGTAGGAGACGCATTCATCATCAGAGTATGAGGAATATTGGGAGATGATTGTGAAAAATGACGCTGGCGGCAAGAGATTCCAGTGAATGATACACTACAATCACATGTCTATCAGTAGGCAATGTTTTTGAGGATGCAATCAGAAAGAGAGATCTGATTTCTCAGTAAAATTCGGAATGAAACAGGATCAATATTGGGGCGACCCTATAAATGAATATGACTGATTAACGGTCATTGGAGTAGGGGCCTGAGACAAAAGTGAAAATCGCCCAGGACCAAGTCGAAACGAAAACGACACTTTGCTGGACTAATAGCGACATGGTAGACACAATCTGTCAAACGCAAACAAATGTAGACGATCTATCATCATAAATATGTTAGGTAGAACCATGTACAATAACGTCATTCCAGTAACCTGCAATGTCTTTATGACTAGCACAGAATGTGCCTTTCATGTCTTAAAAATTATTGCAGAAGCATTCACTCCAAACAGTGAAATATTATACTTGAAAAGTCTGGATGAAGTTTTCATTGTAAATATGAATCTGGAGATAATGTTAGGAGGACTGTGCAAATATGAGTATTTACGCTCAAGTTTCGAACCGTAGTTCAAACCCAAAAATCAATAAAGAACGTTTTCCGGTTCCTCTATCTCACGACTTCACTGTCACAAGCACTTACGTGAAATCATGTGATAATCATTACACAGTCTCGGTGTGAGGCCGACATACTATAATAGTGTTGTTGTAGAGAAAAGACGTCCAATAAAGTACAGTCTTTATTGTCCAACTCGCCAGTTGCTATGTCACATGCGCGCTCGCGTTCAGGAATCAGAGTTGCAGTCAACAATACACCCCGGTTTTCGTTCACACTTCGTATGCATTTCTGCCCAGTTTGTATGATCGACGCCTTTTATCGAGGGGGTTTGTGCCTGCTATTCCTCGTCGGTTGGTCCGATTTCGTTGAGTGATAACTCTTCCGGTTGCTCGTGTTGTCCGTAATCTATCTCCTGTGGGCTTGGACCGCCTTCTACGACCGTGTCGAGATATTCATTTGAATTTCGGAGTAACTGCTACATCAATCAGGTCGTCCATCCCATTTTGCCTGCTAGGTCTCGCCCGTTGTTCCGACCCAGTTAAGCGATAACTCATCCGATCAACCGTGCTGTCCCCGATCCGCTCGCTATGAGTTTTTCGACGTATCTCCTCCAGCGTTGTGGTATTCCGTCGAGTTTTGGAACACTCACACCTACGGTCAGATGATCCACCACATTACAACTGGAGTATTCTACGTGGATGATTCCACACAATCAATTTTCTACTTGCAGGTAATTCGTACAACATATTAAGAAGAATCTCACGGGGACGGACTGGTTGTATCAAACGATTCACAGAATGTTTGTACCTGAGATATCAAAGCTAACTGGCTTAATTCGTGTACATTTGGGAGCCGAAGAACATCGCATAATCAGTTTGTGAGTTCTTGCATCAGAATATTCAACATACAATGCAAAAGAAGGTTTCGAAATCTCAACGAACCCAAGAACAATAGCAGACAGACAATAATTATCAATTAATACGTATATGTATATCAAACTACTTGCAACTGTATTTGATGGTTTCGAGTTGTCAAGACTATGTAAACCATGTGTAGCAGCATCTGTAGAAGAAATATCAATGTGCTTCAAGTCAACAGACGATTTAATTCTGTTTGTGTAGTTAATTGGGCTGAACGATTGAGCACTAACAACGTCAATAAAAAAAGAACATTCTGAACTACCGTCAGTAGTAAACGATTGTGATAGGATACATGGAATTAATAGACTTTACGATAAAAGTAGTGGATTAGAACTTAAATGAGAGATTCCGCCCTTCACAGAAAGTATTGACTGAACACACCTTTGAACTACTGCGAACGGCTCCAATTTTGCCTAATTTGACACATTTATGGCATTTAACGTTATCGAAGAGGCACACGGTTCGAGAGCGCTCAGTTCCATATGAATTGAAAATTATCCAAATGTTGAACAGAGTTTAAGTAGAATGGTATGGTTCTTTATTGAGTCATCGTTCTAAAGTGGTGCCTGCGTTCCAGCACTGATGGCAATATATAACACAAATAGTTCTTCATTTATCCCAAACTTAACACCTTCAGACCATCCAAATTGGACTTTAACAGATTGGAAGAATTTCGTGTTTAGATGCTATAACTTTCGCCGAAGACGAGGTACTGATTTCCATATATATACGATCCCTTAGCTGAATTTATAGCTAGTCATCAAAATTACATTTTGCGTATTCCGTCCGAAGTTGAAGAATGAATTCACGAATATATCCTGACATTCACTTCTCACTGAAGTGTGAAATCTCACTTTGTTTGTGGTCTCAGATTTGACAAGCTGAACACGATTAAGCGACAGGTGGTTCAAGTAAGCACATGGTAGCGGACTGAGCGAAACGGAAAACACCACACATTTAGTCAAAGCGTAAGCCTCTTTGTTAATAACCGTGAGCGAATACGGTGGTTTCTTCGCAACTAAATGACCCCAATACGCGCAATTAGCTGTTGACATTAAGGATCCAGCCATCAAGCGCGCGATCAAACCGGAAGTATTTCTGTGTTCGTGTTAAACACTCACATGGCATGCGCATAAACGTGCGAGCAACACACATGATGCAAACTTCCTTAACAATCTAAGTACAGTATGCAACCATAAGTTTTGGAACTTGTTTACACATCATACCGTAGGCACGTCAGTGAAGTCTTCAGATCGATATCACTGTGCAGCTTGTTAATATACAACAGTCACATGCTACTGAAAATCATGTGATCACTAAGGAACTGATGGGACTCGTACATTATTCGACCTGTAAAAATAATAAAAATTTTCTAAGCATATGAAAAATGGTAAATCTCACTTTCCAATAGACACAACAACGGCGTACTAAGACAAACAGAAAGGACACTGTGTGGGTTTTTCAACAATGATTTACTCACACATTAATATACACTGTTTTACTGGTAAGTAGTTTGACAGATATGATAATTTAGAAAAGAGAAATTGCCAAAAATATGATCTTTGGTTAGATTTGAATCAACGATAAAAAACATGTCCAGACGCGGCAAATGCTCTGTCAAATGAGCTACGAAGCCACGCCGAAGGCTCAGAAATTTCACATTGGTACCTAGTTACCCACCCAACCAACTGCGTGGCATTTTTCCTCGACAGTAGTTTACTATCAGTGTTCGTCGGTGGTGCTGGTGGATTGCGGTGTGATCCGACTGAGAAATGGTGTTCAGGCAGTTACTTTGGTGCATAATCTGATGGATTCCTTATGGCATAGTTTGGGTGAACGAAGCCGAATTAACAGGTATCATCATTATGCCCAGATGCATCGTTCATGGACTTCCTCCAGTAACCCAATCGATTTGCTTGTACTTTGACGTGTCGGAAGTGGGTTACTGATCCGGCTATCAAACTGACATCAAGTGGTTTATAAGCTAACAAGTGATCCAAGATTCCAGGTCCAGCCGGCACTCAGAAACCTCACTGCGTGACTTACATCTTTATTCACCCGAATGATAACGAGCCCTGTGCCGTAAGCACTTGGTTGCCATAGCCGTATACAGTTGGCGGTATCCATTCCGGACTAGCCTGTCACAGTGTCCGCAGCCAAAGAAGACCTATGCTTGACCATTGCTTAAAGTGGCTTGCGCTGCGCCGCCTGCAGTCTCATTAATACACCAGGTAACCAATGTTACTCCAAGGGAATGAGAGTAGGAGGAAATGTAAGTGAAGCCTCTGTGTACACGTGGCCAACGGTGTTTAGTTGATTGGTTGGCTACCAAAAAACGAAACGCTTGTCTCTCGGAAAATAAACGAAGATAAACTCCAATTGGAGATCGTACCTCGGGGAAAACTATTAAGGGTATATTGGCAGAGGTAGTTCAGTATGACATTACATGTTAGTACAATCTGGAGAAGATAACGTGAGCTACACCACACCACCACAGTCTTACATTGTATCAACGTTATCTTGTTTTCTGAACAATGCCGGTATACCGCTTACATGTGAATGTTGCTATCAGTATTTTTATGTAACCAAACCTTGAATTACATTACATGAGAATTACCCATTTTTGACTGTTTCCTATCATTCTCATGAGTAGGCCTATTTCAGTAATATTCGCCAGTCCTCTACTATGTGATCTTTGTTACAAGTAGTAAGTGTTAGGCCGTATCAACTTGTTTAGACCACACACACCTATGAAACAACTAGATCAGCCGTCGCTATAGTTGGACCGAGTCATTGACGGGTGCCCCTAGGGTATCGAATAATGCTGCGTATATGCTGGCGACGGCGTGGGCTAGACAAAATGTGTTAGTTAGAGTAGAACAACTTCATGTAAGAGAAGTGAATATCTCTCGTCGAATAATAATGAAGTCGTTGCAAGAATACGAGATTTTCAAGTGAATTCAAGGTACTAAATGTCTCCACTGTTAAGACAGCATCCTGTATTGAGTGGTTGATGACTAATGTGTGTTTAATGAAAACTTGGTGACTGCGCTCCTTTTCTTCAAATATTACCTTCTCATTTGCCCTTCCTACTCCAACATTCGAACTCTTCTTGGTAGTGATTGCGAGCCTTCCATTCGAGTTACACGCAGGCTAACTCATTCCTCATACGAACATTCGTTAGGAGATATTACTGAAGTTTAATATTGTTTACTTCTCGAAGCTCGCTCTTGTGCGGGCTATTCATCATAGCTTCCCACTTCTGCACATTTGTCTGTGTTATTCGGTTTCATTTGCGCATTATTGCCTCGCCATTAGATGACTGTTGTAACCCGTCGTGTTCTCATGAATCGGTTGTCTTGGAGTTTGTAAATTAAGTGGATTCAGTTTTGAAGTTTGCTGTTCCCTCTTCCCATTTGCTTGGCAGTATTTTCTTGTACTCTGGCACTTCCTCAGTGAGAAACTCGCGTTCGAGACCTCCTTCATTTATGGATTGAAATTCGTTGCTTAGTCGACCTAGAAATTATAAACGTTCGCTACATCACAGACGCAACAATTCAGGATGTGGCCTATTGACAGACATCGCTGATAGACTGAACGTAGTCCAAAGCATCATTGGACATCCGTGACTAACATTCACAGCAAACAATCATAATGCTGCGAGGCTTTAAAATATGTGATCAGCTTAAACAAATGTAGTCCAATATCCTGTCGCTTGAGCCCAAGCAAAAAGTGGAAAAGCGGAAATTTGATTATCTCCTTTCACTTTGCAGCCAAAGGATTTTAGTTGGTCATTTTTGCGAATCCGATGGGTACATGCTTGTGTCTGACGGTATCATAATGCAAGTTTTAGTTCTTAACTGTATGTTTACCATTTAACAAACGGTACCGTAGTTACCATAGCTGTAATGTAGAATACGCTGAGCACCGTAGCCAATCAACGATATCAGTTTAATGAATGAGGGCGGCGAAGGATAATCAGCCATTCAGTTATCATGGGACAGATGATTTTGACCAGTTCAGATTTATTGTTAGAGGAACCAGACACAAAATATACGGCTGCATAACTATTCATTGAGAATCTCCCGCCAATGACATATGAGTAGCCAACTCTGTGCTTACTGACTCTATCTGCATAACTTAGGTACGTACTGTCGGCAGGCGAGGCATACCTCGGGCTATGTACACCATACACGGTTGCAAGATTGTTGGCCTACACTCATAACTGAATCAAAGATCATAGTCTCTAAGGTAGTGTTCGTTGGCAGAGGCAAAGGAATGGTGATTATCCTAGTAGTCAGCGTGGAAGTTATCGGACCGGAGATGAGGAAAGAACAGGGAGAAATTTATGACTTGTGTTGTCTTCAGTGACAAACCAGCAGGTAATCATTGTGAATTTCACTTCTGATCATCCACCATAGGTCATTCGTACATCTCTGTGATGATCCAGACAATCCACAAGTGCCTCGTTTCAGTGATTTCCTCTTTGTTGTGCTTGAATATGGGCCAGAGTACAGATATCATTGCTGTGAAATTTACGAAAGGATTGGAAACAAACACGGCGCTTATCTTGTGTATTTCTGAGAAGATGGCGACGTGAATATTCATCCCAGCTAGAGATTATCCCTGAACTATCAAAGTCTTCACGCGATCTTTAGATAGGCTTCAAACAAAGAGTCCCAATGTGTGCTTGGTCCTATGGTTTAATCATCGCAATATTTCCCGGCGACGACTGACACTTACGCCAGATGGTGGTAAGAACTTTAGAGAGCATTCCAAGACTGTAGATTAGGAAATTTTGCTTCCTAGAAGCGTACGTAGAGTAACACCAGCCGACAACGCGCAGAAAAAGCGATGATCTCCCTACCGGACCAGTCAAAAGCCACTGTTCTTACTGCCACCTTTTGTTTTGAAAACCACCAGATTTTCGGGATCCAGTGTCGATTTGGTTACAGTATACCGGATTATTACCGAGAGTGATGTGTTTGTTTCGATTTATGTTGAAAGTTTTATTTTTCCCTTAAACAAACTACAACAATAAAGTTTATTCTCATTCCACCTGCTGTTAGAAGTTCCCTTCACCGATATTCAGTCTGGAACCTGTAAAATTTCAAATGCCAAAATTGGGCACTTCGCCTCTATATTTTTTCTCGAGCAGTTTATAATTCCTAACATCCTTTAATCCGCCAACACTCATTTTGCTCCGACCTAACTAATGACCACTGGTTTAAGTGAGCTCAATTTCGTCCAATCTTCCCTCATTACTCAGCGGCGCTTAGTTGTCCACTATATTGTACAGACAAATTTCTTGTTCAAATCCCAAGGATTTTTCACATTTGAGTTGATAGATTCAATTTCTTCGTATAGCTGTTCGACTAGTATCGCGTTCAATCCATTTTTTACGAGCGCCTCCTAATCAGCGTTTTGAAAAAAATTAATCTTCTTATCGTTGTATATTGGGAGGGGCATTTACTGGATCACCATGTTACGCGCAACTTTGTTTGAATTTAAATCGTTAACAAAATATCCGCTATTCGCATCAAAATGAACAACTGGACACTGTTCTGTAGTGTGAGACGATAAAACGGAACCGAACTTACTCACATAATGGGCCAAGTTTCGGTCGGAGCAAAATGACTGTTCCTAGGTGAAAGAGTGTGTTATATTCTGGGTTTAGAATTTCACAGGTTCCAAGACAGGCTAATGGTAGCGGAAGGGGTAGCAGTAGCTGAAATGAAGATAAAGATGATTCTGTTCAATCTGGATCGCATGACTTGAGACCAACAACCGTTTTACGTCCAGTTTCTCGTACCAAGAATTTCACCGTGCTGCGACAGCTGAATAAGTGGATAAGTATTTGATGCAGTTTAATTAGACGGAGGGCCACGTTACAACGAACACCAAAACAATAAAACGAAACACAGCAGTCTCAAGTAATTCAGCGGATACTGACAAACGCAGTTGCGATTGGTGGCATCGATGGCGAAGCGCTAGTATCTGTTTATCATGATTCGCTGGAACTAGACTGTTCTGAGGTGACCAGCCCCTGAATAGGAAGTGCAGAAATGCCTCAGATAACTTCACCGTATTCTCTAACTGGGCGGACCTTAAACTATCGATGGTCACCATATCTCAAATACACTGACTTTCGAGGACTTAGACGCAGTTTTTCAACCTAAGCACCTTGAAGTGACCTTGGTAAGGTCGCTCGAGAAGGTGTCATGAACTATTGGAGCAAAAAAACACATGAGTGCAGTTGTGACGATCTTTGATACGAACAATCCATGATTTTGTTATCGCATGTTCGTCATACGGTGGCGATGCATGTTCGATGAGAACTACATGACATAGTAAGTATCACAGCGAAAATTATCTGCGCCGGCGAAAAGTAGTCTTGAAGAAGACGCGGCTGCTTTCCATAAAGAAGGTCGGCAGTGGAAAGGCAAATTTCAGGTTTGAGGGCCGCGCAGATGCCAAGTCATGCCATTGACATGGCTTCTGTTTAACGGACTGCATCGACAACTTCAAGGGCTGATTCAATTATCGATGCAGACCTTCAACCATTTTGTTCGAATGCGGATGTTATGATGCGTTCTATGTACGGTGGCGCTCGAACACAGTCAGCGTCTCCGAATAGCAACCGGTTTATAAATGGCGGTCGCGATCGGTTGTCATCTAGGTCGGACAACCGTGAGATGCCACCTAACCTCTAACAAACGCGTTTGCCACGGTTTCTGGAATGGCTTTTTGTCACCACATTAAGTTATCCGCCGTCGTCAAGACATACCGTGTCATCAGAGGGTCGGACGGAGTCTACGATATCGATGTGATAGGCAGTTTGGGAGGTAACAGATGAATATCGGCCATCCGAAGTCGATACTTGAAGGTGAACCTTCGCTTGTTGGCAAACTGAACAAGATTATGCCCAAGCACAAAGTTCACTTTGCATACCCGACCAGAGCTACTTACAAGAAATAGGCCTTATCCTGACCAGGATAACGGGATGGGCGATTCTGTGTAACTTGCCCAAGACGCAACGTCGAACGACCGACATTATGACTAGACCGAGTTGGCCGGCAGAAACGTTGCACAGCATCGTTCCGGATGCAGTCAGTGTTGATTTTGTTAAGGTATGTTGCATCATTTTGAGATTACTGTGCTTTGTTTAAATAATGTTGAAAGGTGACTCTAAGTTTTAAAATTTACCTTAAAATTAAACTGCATTAATCATCTTTATTCTTAAACTAGCTGCTGCTTCTGTTTCCCACACTCTTATTCAATCTGAATCCTGTGCATTTCTAAACGTCAAAATAAAACATTCTTCTTTCATATTTTTTATTGTCATTTATAATTTCTATCACTTCTCGACGCGCAAACAATCGTTCTGCTCCGACTCAACCAGTAACCATCTGTTTGAGTGAGTTGAATTCCATTTTATCGGCCCCTATTAATGAACGGTGCCTAGTTGTCAAAATTGTTGTACAGGCACATTCGCTGCTGAATTTCTGACGAATTCCCACATTCGATTTGAGAGAGTTAACTTTCTTGTACATTGATCCAATTAGTACCGTAAAGAATCCAGTGTTTACGAGCACCCCCTCATTGACCGTTTCCATGATTCATTGTCTTCTTTGTCGTTGGATTTTGAGAAAGGCATTTTGGATCAACAGATTACGTTGTGAACTTGGATCACTAGCAAATGATTCAGTAGTCAGTACTGACGGATACGCAATGATGACTGTTGATAAGGCCAGCGTAAATCATTTAATGTAATTGGGGCGCCTGAGGTGACTGTCAAATCGATGGCGTCGTGGCTTACATGTGTTGATATCCATATCCGGGCAGTGGCCACAACGATGTTGCTGCCGAAGGCGTGCCGCACGTCCGTAGAAATCCTCGTCACACTAGGTTCGTTGACTGATGATGGGTACGACTGTCAAATGCACTTACCGGCGGTTTGTGATTGGTGAAGATCAAAAGCCCACAACTTTCTGGGTCGTATGGAACGACCGAAGTGATAAATAACCTAGTGAAAACGAGCGACTGCGCTATAACGTTCATACTGCTACCATTCAATAGTGAGACAGATGCATGGATTCTGACATTGAAGTAACTGGGGGAAAAGTACAAGAAAACATTGGGGGCGGGCAGCTTGCTGCCGAATGGTTTTGGTATATACAGGAACCGAGCATTTGCTACCCTGGCAGTCGGGGTATTCTGAGACTGGTGCTGTTTGCGAATGAATGGATTTGTTTGCTGTCATGTTGAAAATCATAATGTATGTATTGGTTTTCCGAATGAACAGCGTTTGCGTCTCTCATGTTCTTGCATCACAACACTAATAACCTACGATCGAGCGTAATCGGTGGAATAAGCAGGCAGTATGTATCTAAAAGCAAACGAACGAGATATGCGGATCCTATTAACGAACTGGTAGAGTACAGCAACAAGAACAGGTTCGGACGCGTCTACGGCTGTGCTGAGGACGGCGTTGGCGACAGTGTGGTAATTAGTGAGCATATAATGCGATCAAAGAAGCCAATGACCACTCCTGACACGTGGACGGTGCCGTTGGCATGACCACAAAGTAGGTTGGACGAAATATGCGTCAACTGCACGCAATGCGAACTAAGTCTGCGGTACTAGCTGATCATGCCATTCAAACGATGGACAGCAGAAATTGTTGTGAGACTTGGGGGTAGCAACTCATCTACATTCTGTCGGCCAATGGCAAAATGCAATTCTGATCAACGTGATGCCTCAAGTACTAGACTGAAGGTTAGCCAAAATGTCACATCCGCATTTTCGATGACAGTAGATACTGCAATTTTTTCACAGACCAGTCGTAGATGGATCTGATGCTCTTCATTGAAACAGCCCACCCAACTAAACCGTCGAGATAGGAATGGATGACGTTCAAATTTGTTATAGCTTTTTTCGTGAATCATTGAAATTCCCGGGCGGCATTCAGGAGGGCAAACTGCATGCATGGAGGTAAGTACAGTTGTTTGGCTGAAGGAATGTAAGGTACTGATGTTTAATCGTAATTACTCCTTCGCAACCAGTGAGGATCCCCAGATCAGTGTTGTTCGGAAGTGAACTGCTCATTTAGAGAGAAACGTCATTACCTTAACTTGATATGCAAACAGCTTTAAGTAAGGTGTATACAAACGTGTCAACCTACCATCAAGTGCCTTTCAGATCGGCTAGGTTTACACGATAACTATTATTCCAACTGTTCTGTATTTTGCGATTTGAATAAACTTTCAAATAGTATTATTTAAGAATCGAGCGTTAGTTGACATGCACTATTCGGAATTTGAGAAGAGTAAAGACCGGTATGTAAGATAAACGCTTAAGCATCTATTCGTTCGCTTTTCTCAGTTACGCACGCCGCATGAACTAAAACCATCTGGATGTCAGGGGGTTACGGGCAAACTTTTCAAAGTGACCAATAGTGATTCACTCACATGATCGAGAATAAAGACAAAAGATAAAGATTTAAGTGTAGATTTGAAAGGGAAACTAGGGACAACAATAGAAACACAATACTAGGAATGATAATCGACCTATGTAACGTACTATGAGGGTGACGATAAATACACAACTGTCTGTTTTTGAACAAAACGGTGGTTTCATTTAGTGTATTACAAATGCTTTGTAGAAAGATGAAGCGTGTTTGTTCATTTTCTGACAGTCTGACGGAGTCTACTCGATGATCAGATAAGTGAGAAAGCATTGTAGCTACACATTTCGCAGTTACACCCTTGACACTCAGAAGTCACTGAGAGGGCATAACGCTCGTTATAGTTTTCGACTTATTTATAAGCTTTCCGTCAGTCATTTTGCTTGGCGAATGCTCTGTTTACCACCGGCCTCAGTCACGGCACACGATTATGAACTTCCGTTGGTACTAAGGGAAGAGACTGGTCCATGACTTCAATGAGCCCCTATTCTTCACTGCAGAAACCAAATACACAGTGACACATATACCTTGTCAGGGTTGTGAATAAATTGTTGCAGGGGAGCCTTCCTCTGCTTGAAATTGAAAGCTTCAAACAAAGTAACCTGCTTTTTCATAGGGATCCTCAACTTTCAAGCCAGCAATATCTCATCCATGTCCCCCAAATCTTCCTGGTTCCGCCTATATCATTCAACATCTGGTTTTTGTAACTGGTACTCGTTTTTGCAGTCACCAAGGTTTTACGTTGAGTACCCTTGTTTCGAGTCCCCTGATGAATATGATTTTCATGTGCGAAACTTTCTTGGTCACTCGACCAGAGACTAAAACACTTCATAGTCCAAGTGTCTTAAGGGGGTGCCCGTGAATCACTACGAATCAGCGAACTCAGCAACACAGCTGAATCTTAATCGTATGCACACTGCTTGTTTGAGATGCCAAAAATTGACATATTTTTTGATAATACTGAGTATTTACCACAATTTTTCTCCGATTTATCGTCTGGCGTCTGCAGATGTCTACCATACAGCAGGTTGTTTAATCTGCTAAGCTTGTGTAAACCCAACGGTGGATGCTTCGCTTTGATTCCTGTTAAAGCTACTGAACCCCAAACTCTTTGTCGTATGTTTACGTTTGATACCTTTCTCTGCAGGCGCCTCGGCCAACCGCGGAACATTCATTAACGCCTTTTCCTTCAGCCACCTTTGAGTTCCCATCTCTCTGATCAACGGCCTCCTAGTATTACAGACAGGAATATTTCATGACCCTCCAAATGCTACTTCCCGGCAGTGCTTGATTTAGGAATATCGTTCACAAATCCGTCGACTGTCAACCACAGAACTAACACCTCTCGTCGTGTTCATGCCGCTGAACAGAAGAATACGAGGTAATTGTTTCTATCATGATCATTTAGTGGCCAGCAGAAATGAAAAGTAATCGTGAGAAAACTTCCGGTAATGAACGACGCAGCAAGCACACTTAATTCAACTGTCTGTGTTGTCCGTACAGCTGAACAGCAACGTCCTTCATTTCAGAAAACCAGTTGGGATACACCCTTGCAGCACACACCTAATCACCACGTTACGGGATTGCGTGAGTTATCGTGAGCCAAGGCCGAATGTCAAAAATGATTGCCTCACAAGTTCATGATTACGTTGGTAAGGGTCAAGTGACTTGACTGTGAAAGACATTAGTTTGCCCATCTTAATTAGTGATGTTTGTTTACAAGCAGTGGTAATTCACGACATTCTCTAATGGTTACGCGGATACACTATCTGAGGCAAATGAAGTGGAGGTCAGTTTTTGTGTACATATAAGTTTGTAGATGCAATTAACCAGTTTAGTACACTCCGATGCATAACACACTCATAATGTGAACGATACATTGCTTATTGCAGTAGCATACAGGCAGAATTGTGCAGGATAGTTTATGTATCATTGAGATAATGGTTTAGTTTGTATACTTGTTGAGGAAACTGTATTTAGGTTGATTGATTCGAACTCACAAATAACTGCGACATTATTGGAGACCAAGGAAAGAGTTTTTAAGACTGCACACCTTTACATTTTGCTCTGACTGAAATATAACCCGAACTGCGTTATTTCAAACGCACCCATAAGATTCATATTTTATAGCTTACGTTAGAATTTTGCATCATGTCAGAGGGACATCTGTAGATTACTTTATATGATCGAGCAGATGAACATTGCGCTTTTGGAAGCTTTTAATAGTCTTCTAGCTGAATGCCAGGTTGTGTTTTTCCAGCTTTTGAATTATTTACGAAGATATGCTACTCCAACCATACCCTTGTTCAGATGCATATTTGAACGTTGAACTCATAATACGCGGAATGTTAAAACCAAAAGTTCATCCTCATCGGAAGCAGAGGCAACAACCAATACTCTGTCATTACAAATCGAACCTTCTTATTTAGGGTCATCTTGATGGTGGTCCGAACACAGAATTGTCAAGTAAAGTGCCACAGTAAGTTACAAATGTCACTGATAGTGAACCAGTCACCGGAACATCAGCAACAGCATTAGTGGAATGGCCAGTTGCACGCAGACGTACTTTAAGTGAGTATAGCACTCTCACTGAAAAACCTCTTTTTAGCACGTGTGCTTCGGCTTTAGGATGGGTACGTTGTGGTTGATCGGCTCAGCAAGTTCAAAAGAGACCTGACATTCTGTCTCCAACTGCCCCACACAACGGTTATTCACCAGTCGATGTTCCTTAGAGTAATGTGAATACATCACATTACTTTACGTCAGGACCCACGGATACAGATGTGCACTCTCGAAGACTGATTCTTGTACGTATATTTCGGATGGGAGTAGGCACTACTCTGCCAGTTCTTACGGCCTAGTAGCACTAACGTCACTGGCGTCTAGTCAAAATTGCGGACTGATGTTGTATCTCCTTACAACGCATTGAGAATCCAAGTGAAGTCTATTTTGGGACGCATTCCCTTCTCATTGAAACCGGAACCACTCACTGTTGGTGTATATCCTTGGTCATTGAAACCACTCCGTGTAGCAAAATTCCCGGTGAACTGCAATACCAAACTTCAACACACTGCGGAATGACCTGAATTGTACGGAGGAGCTCTTAACGCAGTGCGGTTTCCGAACTGTTGTCTGTGAACATCCTACTCGGTACTCTCTTGGGCACATTAAACAGCATTGTGGCTATATCCGCTCTGACAAGCGCACACGTGCTGCACGTCGAATAACAATTCGGTTGTTTTATTTTCTACACAGGACACATGAAAACTGTATTCGTCATCACACGACGGTTCACCACATTGGTGATTCTTCATTGTGTGATATTCTCGCCGACGTGTTGTGGGCATTTCTACTTGATTATATATATCTGTTACTTGTCGAACTGGTGAAAAGTATGCTGAATTTTTGGTTTTTCACTCTAGTTGACCTCAACCTCCGTTTGGGTGTAAACAGTTTCGTGTTGACTTCAAACTACACTTTTGTTATACAATATGCCATCCCGTGTGACTTCACCCAACGTTGTCAATCACCAACTGAATTCCATCAGTTTATTTTGTATATAAAACCGGTTGTAATTCGAGCCATACCGGATCCTTTAAATTTGTTATGTTTTCAAGACGCTCTATTTGCGCTCATGTTTTATTTCACCTCACGTTGCATCTTATTTATTCCGAGTTTGTGTCTGAAATACATATACACATTGACAACTTTGCTCGACTCCACACAGCAAAGCTTATGGTGCATAATTTACACTGCTTAATGTACCTAATCCCCTTCGTGTACATGGAATGCCTGATAAATTTTCTGCGTTTCCATTCGTACATCTTGTTGGTTTTCTAAAAGCTTTTGAATAGACTTCTCCAAAACCTGTCCAACAAATTTGTCGGCACTCGGTTGAATGTCTCAGTAATTCCCAAGATTGACATATCTGATTCACTTTTGATGACGGTGGCATGTCCATCCTACGATGTTTGCCAGACAGCAACAGTCTTTAGCAAAATATTGGTTTCTTCTGAAGTATTTCACTAAACAATGTCTTAGTTGTGAGTGAAAATCAGTTCTTAATTCATGTTGTGATGACTTCGGTATATATCGTTTTTTTAATGATTTGACAATTTATTACTCTATTTGTTTATCACTATACACTGGCGAAACGCAGATAGAACTCAATACAGCTGTATGTGCATTCCACTTCCACCTTATAAAGATTCTGTATACATTTTGCGCACTAATGATGAACCTATAAGTCTCATTAATTCAGCTTTTTTATACGTCCCATTGTGAATAAATTTTTGGAGCAATACTCCATTTCTTCGTGTTCTTGTATGCTACAAAAGATTGTGGATGTTGTCCGTCAGGAAGTTTGTTTGGAACAACTCTGTTACCATCGTCAACATAATGTGGTTGATGAATGAACATACTTTGCTGTGGCAGCCAGCTTTAGCCTGGAAAAATCATAATTTACTGCTGGTGGACTAACCTCAATCACTTATGACACCGCAAAATAGAATGATTGGTTTAGGACGAACAGGTGGGCGTCACATTAAACAATCCTCACTAGTCCAGGCAGCTACGTAGATACATGCGCCGCTGATCACGGAACTGTGCCGCAATCGTCGGATGCCGGTTCCGATTTCGCTGGTAGATTTACTAATCCGAATACACTTCATACGTAGAGGGAGCAATAACTATACTTTCGTGATAAAACTTAACTCCTCAAGGAACTCCTATGAGGTGAAGCTCCAATGAGCAACATCAAGTTCAACGAGGCGTTTGGAAGGAGGATAATAGCCACTATAAGCTTTACATTCATCCTATTCGACCACTAGTGGTATCTCAATCACATCTTACGTTTTAGTTCCCCTGAATGTTCAACGCTTATATGGCCGTCTATAAATTTATCGCTTGTCTACCATAGGTTATCGTCCCAGTTGGTTGCGCAGGTCAGAGCCAATCAGTTTCCTGAAGCTTCCACGCGTGTTTGCAGTTGGGTTCCATCGCTCACATTTTCAAACCTGTCAAATTGAGATATGCAACTCCCATCCCAATCGTCCACCTGGATGAGTATATACACATATTTTTGCGATCAGTCCGAATGCCAGTCAACCAGCGAGTGACTATATGATGCAACATCCACGTTTTCCTAAGTTTGGAAGAAACATGAGAGCGATGTATGAATACTGTCCACCTTGTCAGTCATGATCTGAAGGTTACAAACACTGGAAATGCAAGCGGTTATCAGCTTGCTTCATTTCAGTGACACTCAACTAACTGTCATGTGATCACTATTGTTATTACTGACAGGAACAGTGGAAGACCTAAGTGTACGGGACGCTCAGCTACCTAAATCCCATTTCTAAGAAGTTTTGTGAAAGCGGAAAAAAATTTATTGCCTCTCTCCTGTTAATGAACTAATTAACATGGCCTGACGGAACTGACGTTACAAAAGCTATACGTCACATGCGCACGTTCATTATCTTTCAACGCTTAGTTGTTCCAATAAATCCGACGGAAACATGTGATAAGACGATGGTGTTGTCAGTCAAAGACGTGTCTGTCGGATTGAACAGTTTATTGTGAATTTCATTTTAGATGCTATTCACATTCAGAAGAATAACACTGACTTTTCGTTAACGAACTTCGCACCCATACCATATGTTGGTCATGAATAACAAAAAATTTCCGAGCAAGCCAACAAACATAGAACGTTTAAAAAGTGTGTCCGCCAACATTTCGAATTACCTACGTAGAACCCCACCCCGTTTAACTAAATGGCACCACTCTCCCGAATTATCACACTGAACTTCTTCCACCGGCCTAAGTCAAATAAAATCCGCATATCCAGAGGTCAAGTCGGTCGTTGGAGATTAAGAGCTATGGAAGTGTTGATATCAAAGTGATAAATGGATGACCCGGTTTTCAGAACTATCAGAATGACAAGCGAATAGAAGCAGAACTGCTGGATGAAAAACGATTGAAAACTAAAGCCACAATACGAGGAACGACCCACCAATACAATTTTACACAGCACTGACACTATATATACGGTAGTACAGTAAAATACAGTACACCCATTGATTAGTAATATGCCACCATGTTATTGCAAAAAGTAGTAATACTTCAAAAATGACAATTAACTCTGATACCAAAAATCCGAACGATAAGAGACAATTTGAGTAACTTTTGACTGAACCTTGATTCCACCATCTCACCTTCAATAGGGTGATCACAGTCTTTTTGCAACAGCAAAACCATGATCGAAAAACACGTATTGATTAAACAATTATTCAGTAACACTTAGAGTTACAAAATAACGAATAAAGTGTCCTCGACGTTTACATGGTTTTACATACCTGTTTCCATTTTAAGCACAATAATTTCCGTTATATGCAAAGGCGGATCAATTCAGTGCATTAGCAGTTCCACGTTAAAACCTTGGAGGTGACGGCAAAAAGGCAACTGGCTCAACTAGCCGAGGGAGACAAACAATCTTAGTTAGATCACTTCGCATTGGCTACTATGATAGGGGAAGTAGTACAGGTTATTCGAGGGCTGTCACTGGATTTGCTTAGTGAGAACGGGGATTACGGTCAAAGTGCAGCACAGATATTCTGACCCAGTCCCTAATAATTCATCACAGTATGGACCTTAATGGTTCCTTTGACAGTTAAACGGTTGCGACTGGTTAGGAGTGTCTGTGGATCTCACATCCAATAGGAATGAGGTTTAGGGTTGTAGTAGACTTCGAGTTGTAATATGAGAGTGACCAGTTTGTGAGAGCATTTTAATTAGTTCTTTTGTATACATGGCTGACGGACGTAATTACACGCACATCAGTCCCGAAACACGCAGATGTATTATCGAAGCATTCGAAAAGAGCGATGATTGGCGTATGGTTGTCCCTATGAACGGAGTCAAGTGTAATACCGCTCACAAGTGGCTTTCTGTGAATTACATTAGTTATGAAGCGCATCCTTGTGGGAGGCATCGCCACTGAGCGTGAGAATATTCTGAGATATGCCATTTCGCTGTTTTCTTCAAACCGTTGTGCTGTCCTGTTTTCTCCACTAGTCTCAAGTAGCATAAGTTTCACAACTAATGATTTCGTGAACTGATCATCAACTCAAGACATGGTTCTTGCACAGTAGGGTTGATTGCAGTCAAATAAAGTAACACTTTCGACAGCAGAATCAGCGCAGTCCAGCCTTATTTAGTATTTGAAGAAATCAGAGGCCACTCGTCATATTCACTGATGCATTTCATGGTTGGGTTCTTTCCTTCACCTTGCTGTTAATTTTGTTTGAGCTGTACATCTGTTCCAGAGGAACAATCTCCGCTACAATATGTAATGTTCATAACATTCCTTATTCACAGAGTATTTGCTTAATGATTGAATGACACCGGGGCTATCTAAAAAGCAAATCATTGGCATGGTAAAGTAATACATTAGCATTTGTTTACACATCGGTCAACATCGGTGCTTACCAGTATTGCTTAAACAGTTCTTCAGACAACTGTAACTTGATGTAAATTACCGAGAAGCATACTTGTAATTAAATAATGTGTATTTCAACTCAATCGTTATGTGGATTTCAAAAATTATTTTGAATTTAATACCGTTGTTTAACGTCACTGACCGATTTACAATCAATTGTCAATCGGTCAGTGACGTTAAACAACGGTATTA
>LUCH01003488.1:36598-49793 GCA_013368495.1 Paragonimus heterotremus
TTTGTTTTAAAGCAAGTCTTATACAGTCCTCACTAACCAAGGCGTAACTCAGTGACGAATCGAGTGAGCACACAGCTATTTCGGATATCCAGGTTGAAAAATACTCGAATGGCCAAGTTGAGTAGAGAAATAATTGCCTGGTGCTATTGTTGGACAGGCTTTTAACAACGCTCTGTACCCTTTACTTGGAGATTGCGAACAACCTGAAAAATACGAGCAATTCACAGCGCTATATTGTCTCTTCTACATTTTATAGAAATCTCACCAATTCGGAGGGTAGTCAGAAAGGCGGCGATTTTTCTGAGCCCCTTTCTTGAATTGTTAAAGTACAAACAACCAAGATAAACTGGGTTCACTTCGCCTGCTCTTGTCAAACAGAACTTAAAGTTTGTTTCACTGTTAATTCAGCGCTTTCACTAAGTATATCAATTGACACAAGTTCACTAATTGATGTGGGTATGCTTTACCAACACTTCATGCATAATTACCCTCCGTTAACTGCTACTTTCGCATGAAAGTTGACTGTCTTTAGCGTCACTCTCATAATTGTCATTTTGTCATATTGTTACTATCCAGCTTATTCATACGTTTAGTGACAATATAGAATTGTGACGAATGTTGTTTGAATGTTCTAACTGACAGGTAGGGAGAAAAATGTAGTCAATCGGGAAGTGTTAAACTAATAGCTTCATTGATGTCCGGCTATTCACAAATTTACATCAGTTATACACTGTGACTCGGAGGGCAATTAGAGGTACGCCATCTTTGTCGAACTGGGAGATTGTTCATTTAAGTATACAAGTTTGATCCTAACTTAGTGCACGACATGAGTTGACGTAAAGTTCGTTGGTGTGACCTAAGATACTAAGCCCAACATTCGTGACCTGAGTGTAACCCTAAACGGGTTGGTCAGTTGCCTACAAGCAGCTCACTGAAGGTGAATTCTTAGCCGGATATCACATCCAAACGGTCGTTATCGACCAAAACCTAACCTTATCGACGATTAGCTCCCTGTCGGGAGTATCTGCAACCAGCAGGAGACAAGCTCAATGGAAACAGTTAGTAAAACCCTAAACTAATGAAAATCCACCTATCACTGCGTGAAAATATCCACATTATTTTGTCGTTAGTTAAAGTGGGGTAATCATATGACACGAAAATCTGTCACCAGAAAGTATGATAAGTTTTTCCCTGCGGAAGTCGGCAGTGGTGCACGTTGGTGTTTGATCATACAGTTCAATAAAAACATGGATGGATGTATACATGCAATTACTGTTTAATGCAACGTAGTGTGGTTGATGGAAACCGACCCACCTCCGTTATCCATACCAGCTTGTTTAAGAATTGCCACATTGGGCCAAGCTTCATTTGTCGGATGCAAAACGAAAATGATCAAGTACATTTCATGCGGCAAAAACAGTGATGAGAACCTTGAAACTATAAGGAGGCTCACTATCATGTAGTAACATGGTACACTTGGAAAATGAAAACCGTAACATTATTGCAACTGTTCGAGCGGAACTATAAAATTCAAATTCGTTTTGCAGCGTACAGTAAATGGGGTGCATAATGAAGTATCAACGACTGCTGCAAAATCGGCTAAAATTGATCATAACTGACAGAGTATACTGTAAACCAGTCAAGTTTAGTAGTAGAATTTTACTTCAGTTAGATTTTGGACAGTCCCATTCAGAACGTACCACTAGTTCTGATCACCACCCATGTTAGTGTTTGCTAAACAGGAGTAACAGACAGAATTTATCCGCTCCCAAAATGGTCGGGGAAACGAACACTACTCTCAACGGAACCAGGCTGAGAGTTTAAGCATGGTGGAATTATCGCGTCTGATGTGAGATGAATGGCGCAGTGCACCCAACACTGTTTCGTGAATCCGTCAATCAGAGTCCGTATTACGTTGATGTCAGAGACAAAAGCACTAATCCTCAGCTGACGTGGTGGAGCGTCAACATATGATGATTCTGTCGTGCCTAATGTGTAGTCACTGACACAGTGGTCAACACAACTGCCCCATGAAAGCGTGACGGGGGTTCTAGTCCTGGTCGTGGCAAACATATGCACTATTGACGAGCTCTAATCAAAGCAAAAGTGTAGTCTAGTGCTCTTTTTAGAATGCGGCCCATTGGAAAGTCTGTAGTTGGGCGATATCTTTGATTAATCACTCGTGATGTTAAATTTATATGATATTTTAGAATCGAAACTCTTGTTTAATACCTTATTTCGGTACGGCACGCTTAAACTGTTCAAATGAACATGGAAGATGTGTTCACCTAACAACAATACTATTCAACATGTTTTATCATACACCTCAGTACTTACTAACTGAACATTATCCGACGGACTGTCTAATACGGATAAAGTACAAAAGTACTTGAAATAGGCTGTCCTAACGAGTGTTTTAATTTCGATTTTGCCTTTCGAAATTTCTAATGTTTTACTGGTTTTATGATGTGAACGAACGATTATGTAATAAGCAGAGCGCACTTCATGCTCACTCATGGGATTTCTTATTGTTACGATCTTTTGGAAGCTAGGAATTTTTAGAATCAGGTAGCCTCACAACTGAAAACTTTGTCAAATTCCTCGCAAAGTTTGGTTATTCATGGTATCGTTATCATTGTGGTCCATCTATGAGATGATCTGATGGACAATGAAAACACAGTGGGTGTTTGGGTAATGGAGACTGAATACAGAAACGTTCCATACTCTGTGTGATCCCCTTGCTCAAACAATAGATCGCATTCCAAATGGGGACATGTGGTTTCAGCAGCCTTTCGGGTAGATTTGAAAGCCCAAATAATTATGAATTAACCACTCAGTATTTAAAAAATGCGCTATCCTATTCACAAGCACCTAACAGTAGTATGAATATTAGCCCGCCACAAAGTTAATCCAGGATTAGTGAACTATAAGGGAACACCCTGATCAACATATTTCGTATGTTCTCCTGTAATGACGGGTTCTGGATCTGTATATATTTTTTAAGCAACTTTTCCTGAAATCCAAAACGTGTTTACTGTTCTGTCGTTGGTAGAGCACATCCACTATGAGTTGAACAGTTGAACTCCGCCTCAAATGCCGACTCGACAGGCGACTGCACCAATGCACTATTCACCCGACGTCAGACGGCAAGACTTTTCAACTCCGAAAATGCATTCGCATAACGTTAGTAGTATTTCAGAATCCGGATTCCTCAAACTTACTTTTTAAGCAGTTCATCGCTATGTGCATGTCTTTATAACTTATTGCATGCACTAATTCACACACGTAAAAGTATTTGCAGATATGCATATTTTTGACTGCGAGCTGACATGCCAGCACTCATAACAATATGAACCGCATACTAAATATTGTGAGTCGAGTCATATAACTTACCACTTGCTGGTAGCTTTTTGCCTGAAATGTAAAACTTGGCAGTTAGCCACGCTGATAAGTGTACAGCTGTGCCCATTCGGAACATGGGTTTTGAGAGCTTGGAAATCATTATCTCCTACACAGCAAATGTTATCTTAAAAGCAGATAAAAATGTTCCTGGATTACCGATTTCGTATAAGTAAGATAACGATTGAATTCTTCTCCTTCTGTGGTCTCCTTGCGGATGGTAGGGGTTGAATAGTTGACGTTTGCTAAGTGTGACTGACTTTCTGATTTATCGCGTGATGCTCGATATTTAATTTGCTGAGTTACAAACAGCTTGCCTGGGGAAAGTCAGTCTTAAGTATTCTTCTTCTCCAATGCTATATGTACTAGAGCATTTTGCTGAGTTTTGCATAATGTCTCTAACTAGAAAAGACGTACCTGTTTTCATTTCACTTATAACCACAATTTTCTATCTGGTTAAACGTTTTCTTCAAAGTTTTGTTTGATAAGCTGTGATAATCATCGACAATGAAGGTTGACGAATGCAACAGTGAGACGTATCTCTAAGGCTAGGGCAATGTTCGCTAATATAAGGCCCCTCTGGCGACAGAGAGGTATGTTTCTGATTCTTGAGGGTTGTGTCTAGTAAACAATCGTGAGGGCTGTATTACTTTACAGTAGCAAGAATTGGCCACTCAGGGTAGAAGACGTGAACCATCTTCAGGTAACTGACCAACGATGTCTGCGTCCTGTCTATGAGGATGTTGAGTAGCCAATTTAGGAATTCACTTCCAGGTTGTTCCCATTGTAGACAATTTCATTAGAGGATACTTTGGGCAGGTGTTAATCTCGCACTTAAGTTCACGAACAATGCCGTTGTAATTTCTGCAAGTGGTGTTTAATGAAGCGAACGCCTTTGATCTCTTACTGAAATTGTTTATTGAAGTGAAAGAGGGTCATATTCACCCGACCACCTGAATCATCGTTATCTGAACAGTCGATTACGTATTGTGTAATCTGAAAAGTCTAGAACACACTCAATAGTGGGAATGTTATGATGGATAATTCGTATGTGTGAAATAGACGTTCATTAGTGGAACGCGCACGATCCATATGGGGAATAACTAAGTAGAAAGCATCACGTCACCGACTTATATGGCCTACTGGTAAAACCAACAAACACATTTGATAGACAAGAACACAGCAAGCACAGATGAACATTCAGATCGGCTAAACCACCAGAATGCTTCAATGGAAAATTGGAAATAGTCATGATGATGGGTAGTTTTCGTGTGGACGTTTGGGATCTTGGAAAGTTTCAACATTTCACTTGATTCAATCACGCACGTTAGGTTTAACACTCAAATCCCCAGTGGATCGCTTCCAAATCAAAAGTGATTCTTTTGAACAATCACCTTCAATATTGTGAGTGATGTTAGGGATAATGGCCCACAATAGTTTGTCCCGAAATAGGTTGAAGTATGTCAATGAATTTCTAAGCATGTCAAAAAGGCATTTTGAGGACGAAATGCATTATCAAATGCAAGAAGGTTCATGACAAACCGAGCTGGTGTCACCAGCCCTTCTGAGTATAAATTCATTATACTACACACAATTGTTATAATGGCCTGTTCCTGGATGATTTCAATGAAAGCTATTTTCTTTCGGAAACATTGGACACACTTGCACGTTGTTTGCTCCTCACGTTCTCAATGTTTCAGCCCAAGTTCCTTCATTCAGTCTTCTTAGGGGTATTCGTAGTTACACAGTCTGTTACTTCTGTTCCTGAAATTTAATGGCCTTCGAGCATCTTATGTTTTCATTGACCCCGTTCATACCTGTTACAAGTTATAGCCGTTTCTTTATCGTTAATTTTAAGCAAACTGGCTAACAATCTTGCTTTCTAATTACAATTTCACAAATGTGGAAGGTTAGCTGTAGAAGTGTGGAAAATTTGCAAGCTAGAAGGCTGACCGTACTACGTTGGGTCCAGTCCATGTTTAACAACAAATATGATCACTTGATTGTTGGACAAACATCAATACAATGTTTTTTCGTAAAGTTGACCATGCAAAGTTCAGAATAGTGCTTTCTTCTAACGATTACCTGTTAGGTGTATATGCGCATCCAACGAAAAATCATGAATTATTCGTTTACCTCTTAGATTCTTTACATGTATGTTACATTACAACTGTTCAAATACCTGTTGAACAAGTTGAACTGCGCGTTCTCAAGCTAGGATTGATGGAACGGACTGAGCCCGCCCTTCACGTGAGATCTGATGGGGATTCATCACAGATCAACTGTTTCCCCGTCTTGATCATCACCTCGAGGTAATGACTGGACATTCCAGGTTCTAGGTTACACGTACTAACGATCTGTCTTGATACAGTTGCCATTAAATTCCATAAAATTCGTCAAAATGTTTCGTATTTAGTTTGTTTGACAGTACGAAATGGACTCCTGTATTTTGAATAGGATTCATGTACATTCTCGTAAGTGGTTTCGGAGATATTACTAATCACCGTCACCAATGAGAATTGGTCTGCTCTCACTCGCCAATAATAATCAGCTTTATTATTGAACGACAAATATGGTCCAAACCCGGAAAAATTTGGGTTGATAACACTCAATATCTGACTGGTACTCATATCGTGAAGGGCACGACACACACTAGCAACTGGCTGCACACTCACCGTAAGTCCGCTCACCCAAGTAAAATGGGGCACTTTGATATACTGATCGCACGTATTTTACATTCGGTTAATTATATTTAATAAAAGAGGTCCGCTTGTTCATCAAGTCAACATATCATCTGATTTAACACAATTCCATCGAACTCGGGTTGAAGTCCGTAAGGAATCTGAATCTGGCAAACGATTGAAATAGGGAACACGAACTGACTAGTCAAGATCTGCCACATGAAGTTTGATGAATAGGTTTGCGTGTAGGTACAGATTACCCAATTTTTCAACGAGGATATTGACATTCCCATAATGTTGGTTGACGAATTATTAAATACATTACCTTCTGCATATCATAGTAGGAGAACATAGTCTGTTTTATTGGACTGTACTATAATTAGTTTGGAACAAATATCTGCTGTAACCATATTTATCTTCAATATTTTCAGTCAGTAACGACCGGATAGTTCGTGATGATAATGTCAGCATAGATATACACTGTTGTGCACAAGAGTTGAACCCACTTTGCAGCAAACCATTGTTGTTATCGGAGCATATCCACAATGACCATGCAGTTCACTTTTTTCCCCATTACACACAATACTCTGGATTTGGTGTTTAGCCAGACTAAGAGAAGACAGATACTGTGAGTTCGTGTGGAAATTGACTACCTTGAAAATCGGATGGTATTTATTGAGTGTTCCACGAGCCATCGAATGAAGCCACTTGAAGTTTTAGCGAATCAACAGTGATCGTTGTGCCCTTTCACGTTCTGGGTGTTAGTCGGTTAACGCATGCTAACCAACGGTGGCTGTTTGCTTGTCATGTATTTGCATGTGCATATATAGTCTGTGCGGGTTTTACGTTGAAAAGTGTCATGTCCATTTATGTTGATCGATAATGATTTTCATGGAATATAACCCCCTCCCCCAAATAATCTCCAATTCTTCCTTACATGTGACTTCCTTTAGCTACTCGTTTAACTACGCCATGGTTTAAGGTGTGTGTGGAAAACATAATCCTGACTGCATTGCTCTAATTTCACCGTTTACTGCTTACGAATTACATTTTCATAATCCCAAACTCTAAACCAACCAACCGATTTACGTGCAAGTTGTCATTTAAATAACGCATATTCAGTATCTTAAGTAACGCTCAATGTACTCACTGATTAGGTCGACTTTTCACCTCTTAATACAGTGCGTCTGAGTGTTGCACAGTCTAACTGCCTGGTTCGTTTTTCGGTCTGCTAGCTGGCTACACTCAGTAATGACATTACTAATCTGATTAACTCATTGGACTTTGTCCGTTTCGTTCTGCGTCGCTATGAACAGTTGTGAAATGCTGTTTCCCCTCAGCCGTTGAATATTTCAAATCTCTACAACTTCTACATCCGAGTTAGTTTCGCCATAACTAACTTTTTCTGCTCATTACGTTATGGAAATTCAGAAAGTCTTAGACATTATTCAGGAGAAAAAAATGGGTTATTATAACTGGCTTTCTGGTTCCTCTTTCATTCTAATTACATATTTGTATGGTGCAACAAATATGCCTTACTGTGTTATGAATTAAAAGTCTGTTGAACCAATCGTTAGTCGAAGTTTAACAATCACCATGGACAACGAAAATGATCTTTAAAACGGATTTCCCGAAAGTATTACAAACTTACCAAAAAACAAGTGTTTATCTGCAGCATTGAAAGCATCATTAATGCGCGAAATCTCAAAGATGCGTAACGAACAGTGAAAAGAAGAAGGTGCAAAGTGAAACTGGAATCAAACTGTAACCATAAAATTGTTGGCAGAACATCATAAGTTAATCCACGATCAGTTGTTACATCGCGTCTTCTTTTAAAAATGTGTTGCATGTGAATCAGATTCTTAAGGTGGAATAAACTTATTATGCAACGAAACCTAAATTGTATTCGAAAACCATACGTTGACCCTACTCTTGATCGAAAGTTAATTTCCATGCTATCAGCCAGTTATTGAGCCTGTTAGTTTCCCAGATGGTACGCAAGCAATTCTAGTGGTCAAATAGAGCGGACAATGAGACTTAAGTTTAAGAGACACACAAAAATGTTGTTTAGAGGTGCCTCAGTGCGGCAGCCAGTGAGCGTACATGGAATGGGATGTGCTGTCCAGCAGTGTTAACCTACTATAGACCATAAAGACAATACTGCCATATTGACGGCAGTTTAACTGCGTTTGTTTTGCTTGTTCTGGCTTGATTCATATTCTTATCACCCTGATTAAGATGCATAATGTGTACGCTAGTCAAATGCATATTAGTGAATAGGGTGTAGCCTACAAGATTGTTGGCATTTCTTGTCTGCCCCATTTCGATATCTGAAACAGAGTTGGCGTTTCACGTGTAACGGTTATCAGTCTATTCAGATCTACGTGAACTATGTGGCTGGAAATGTGGAAAACTTATCATGAAATGACTAGAGCCAATGTTAGTTAACGAGAAAGTGCCAGTTTTTATGTTAATTCATGATGATTTTCACAGAAGCGCAACAAACTCGAACTGACCGTGGTTTGTATTATAATGGTAGGTTGCGAACTGTGTACCGCTGACAGAATGAATTAACAAGGTTAGGTTCAACGCGGTCACATCAGTAACATTAGGTCTGTCTCTTACAGTTAAAGCACTTGGAGCAGGTTTAAGTCGAATATCAGGAAACTGAGCTGAAGTTTGATATCGGGTTAAACCCTTTATGTTATCCAAACACATCTGTAATGAAACGTACTTTCTACGACTCCCTCAGGCCCCACTGTTGAAGTGCAAAACAGAATAGAGAACGTTGTCAGTAGGATTTTATAAATAGCCAGTTTCTAGAATGGTCTTCTCGGATAATGAGACAACCGCTCGACAACTTCAATCGGGGTCAGGAAACACTATCCAACTCCAACAGAATATTTATTTTTGTGATATTTAAGCATACATTTTGCCAGTTGTATGCTCCTTTGAATCATCTTATAAAAGGCAATAAAACACAAATGCACGACATTACCTGTGTTCCTAACTGAGGAAATTCGGTTTTCAACGTGGAATTTCTCGAGCTAATAGAGGTTTTTAACGTGACCTCAGCAGAAAATGGTATTAACCACGTTTAATGGAGCCTATATAATTTATGGAAAATGTACATTAATACGACAAAACGATAAAAGTTTTCACCACTTCAAAAGGTGCTTTTAGCTCGTGCATCACGCCGAAATACAACAGTTATAGAAAAACAATGAGTGACGTAGTACGTCTGTGTAAAACGCAATGTTTCACATTGGTGGTCACTTATGCCGGTTGATTGAAATGTTATTATCCCAAAAATATAAACACAACTCAAAAACGTATACTGTTATGTACATTTTGTTACTGACTGCAAAAATATTGCAATACATCTCGAAGTGGTTTTACATATTTAGGTTGAGTTAAACGTACCGTTGAATACCCTCACATAATGTTCCTTTAGTGTAAATGGGTTGTGGAACGCGTGGACGATAAACTGTGCCTACTGTGGTAGTGGTGAGAGGATTTGTTTAAGCCTGGATGCAGAGTGCTCCCGCGGAGTGACTCACATGCTTGCAGTCAATTATAAGAAATAACAGTACAGTCCTCACCACTGTATATCTCACGGAGATTATGATGAAAGTGGTCCAAAGTGGATGAATCCTACTGTAGGAAAATCTCTTGTTCAAAGTACGTGACTCAAAGTATTGTCCTATCTTGCACACAACTTTCAGGCATTACACATAAAGATGTTCTAATTCTCCCTTGCATGCACATATATGTTTTATGAAACTCGTAGATCCTAATCTGATAACTTCGAGTCAAGCAACTGTATTACAAACGTCAATAATAAGAAATCGTTTTATGACGTGATTCGGTTTTCTCTTCCAGGAATGGAACAGCTTCATTGCGCACGACTGACCGTGGAAGGTTCTACGTGGGATATATCGAGACTTATTTACGGTTTTGTTCTTTGAACAGTCGATTTGCTCCTCTATTCAACGTCGTGTTTATTTTGTCACAATCTTCTAGCGAAAAACCCCTACTTGTTAATACTCTATGAGGTGTAGCACATACTAACCAACGACAGCGCTAACATAATTGTCCGTCAAGTGTCCATACAACTTACAGCCCTTCAGTCAACGAAACATATGACGAGTTCAGTACATGCATGTCGAAGAGTAGGGTTTCATATAAAATTCCATGCATTAATAAAGCTGACCGGCCCAGAGCAAAATGAAACTTTTGTATATGGAATTGCAAGTCGGATGAAACGTTAGTCACAAAGTCCACTACACCAACTTTTTAAATCTACCAACCTTTTCAGAAAGATTATTCTACTCTGTTTCGCTGATAGGGAAAACTGTGAGCCGCTCACCATAGCCTTGCATTTTCAATGAAAAAATGATCAGAATGGGACAATTCCGTATTTCAGAAAATTCAACTCGTGTGCTCTAAATCTGTCTGATACATTTATATTCTCTGTTAGCCAACGGCCTACTTAACCATATACTGCCTCCGTTGACCTCACACATGATAAAGAACGAAATAAACATTGGACGGACGATGAAAAGTAAGAGGAAGTAACTACCACTAAGGTAGCTGCACTGCTGAACAGTTGATTTCAAAACGAAGGAAATGGATGTGTAAAGCTTAACAGACTGTGGCTAAGGGTACATTTGTTGTTTTCGAATATGTTGCATAAGGCATACTGATTTCCGTCCAGAGGATTGGCAAACAGGGTCAAGGTATTTGTAAATGACGTGTACAGGAGAGTATACAAAATTGAAACAACGTATAAAATCACATTCCAGTGATCGTCAGAAAGTGAAAGAGGATGCCGCCGAAATGAGTAATAACGATAAAACATTCGTAGGCCAAGGCATATTCCTTGAGACGTTTTGAAAGTACGGCAATACTGTTTCTCAGATTGGCGGTTAACAGCAATGTCTTCCAAGCCAGTGAACGAAGAACTCAATACCTAATGTAAATGCTCCATAAGAACGGAAAAGTAAAATTTGTGAGAACCTTTGTGTTGACGACATGCATATCTAATTTTTTAATAAAACGGGCCCCAACTTGTTCATGTGCCTATCACATTCCTTGGTTTATGCAAACAATTAGATAACACAGCGGTCAGTCTAAGACAAACGACTTGCAACTGTCCTCACCCTAGAGCCTGTTCTAAGATGAATTTGCGATAAAATAATCACGCTAACCAATTCACCTCAGTTGTAGGTAAGCTTCCTGCAGCTAGACTTTAGCGACTCAACGGGTTTTGAGGGTAAAATGGAACAAAATTGTCACGGGTTTGGAAATGAAATCCGTAGGGAAAACGACGATGTTCACGATGACGATATACCCGGAACATCACATTGGTAGTCAACTATAACAACAAGGCTTCTGCCAATCACCTCGTCATAAGCGTAAAGTACAAAGACCTCATGTGCAGCAAAACGAAGATAAATGTAACTGTTTTTCTCGACAATGACTGAGTAGTATGGTGTCAAAATGTGTTTGCACACGAGTAGAAAAGTTAGCAACCAGTGTAAAGCTTATTGGATAAAAACCGTGCATCATCAGAGATCAAGTCTTCTGTCCGAACTCTGCGCAGATTCCATGCTAATGACCTATCCCTCATGGAAGTTTGGAGCTTAAGAAAGTCACGACCCTAAAGTTAGTCAGTGGTTCCAAGTTATGCTGAGGACAGTCAGAAAAGGATAAATTATGAAAAACAAATGCCACCAATTTAATCCGTTTAAACAAAGTATAACTTGTTGTTCACTTAACAAGTAATTAAACGGTTTACGTGGTTATTTCTGAGATATCTGTAATTGGTTTTTGTCATAGAAATATAAAATGTGAATATTGTGACCATGACAAAGATCATAGGGGCAATCTCATTTAAACAAAACTAACAACTGTCTGTGTGTTAATAAGCAGTGCTCATACACTATTGTATAGTTGAACATAGTTCCTCTATATGCACTTACCGTTATAGAACGAAACTGCATTTGGTGAAAAAGGAGGTTAAGTAAGATATGTATTCAAAATAAGCCATGGTTACACTAGTGTAAATTCGAGAGATATCACAGAAGCCAACCTCGTTTGCCAACAATCCCTCCCTCAGTTACCTCTGACCAGTAGACACAACTCAATCGCCCTGTCGTCTCGATCATCTACAGTAGCCCACTTTGCATAATAACTGACAACTCTGGTACTTCCACGAAATGTGCCATCATAGTTGGCTTGTTTATATTCTATAAGTCAGTGCGTTATTCCCGGCAGTTATTTAGATTGAATCTCATAGATACTCGAAAATGTTATGTAAAAAATCCCGCACAAATAGACCAAAGCCGAAGTAAATTTGAGTGTTAAACAGTGGCTTTAGTGAATTCCAGCGAGAAGTCGTTGAGAAATCTTGTGGGGACGGCCGAACTTATGGATCATTTGATGGGTTCCGGATGAAACAGTGGATCAAGTCTATTAATTAGTACAGACCTGAACTTTCTGTGCTACCGGTGTGGTTTCGTCACTTCGTTCATAGAGCGCCCGCACTATTTGTACGCGCTGTTTCCGTCACTGGTTGGAGTTTGGCCAGTGTTCAGAGTTGTCACAGTTCGGTCTGTATCACATTCAACTGTTTGAAAATATCAGTGCGATGTGGGATATCGTTCACACCGATAAGCAAATGCAATAGATTTTAGTCTTACAATATTGTATTGTTAAGTTTGCTTTAATCAAATAAACGTACTTCCGCCAAAGGTTTCATATTTCTCTGAAAAAAATGTAACGCGCATATTTTCATGTATACACTATCTGCATTTGGAGACATTTCGGAAATGTTAGAAAAACGGATGTAGCTTAATATGCTGTCAACTCAACCTTGTGTTTCAACAATCATTCGCTGTGCTACCGCTAATCAGCAGATACTACTTCACCATTCTGTCGTCTCGATCATCTTCCGTAGCCCATTCTGGAGATTTACGTTTTCCTCTTACAATTTTGACGGAAACGTCTACGCGGCTTTGCAGTCAATCACCGCCAGCAACTGAGACGATCGGGCAACCTGATCATTACTCACGAGCGAAAGTGGTTGAGTGTTCACATATGATAATTCGATC
>LUCH01003489.1:49052-75279 GCA_013368495.1 Paragonimus heterotremus
TAGCCCACATCAAATGGACTGATCGCGTGAGCAATATGGCCGTTCGCCGGCGCGTATTCCAGAACGCTCGGGATGCGTGATCAACTGATCAATTGCTGAAGGTGCACAACTTGCAATGGTTGTATCCATACCACTTCTAGATCTTCCACTCAGTCTTCTTTGAATAATTTTCAACCTTCTTAGTAACGTTTTCCTCTAGGATATTCTATGTCAGTCTTGAGATGAGCGGCGGCCCGAGCAACAGTACCCTCTGATCACGCTCATGACTGCTATGACGATGATGATGATGATGATGATGATGATGAACGAAAATGCGACTGATATGAGGCGACCATTAGATAGAACTACCTAAAGTAACCATTAGGATCTCAACACAAATAAATTGTGGTTCTTTGTTCACGCGATCACTATGAGCCCTCTCGACACTAATTACTATTCACGATTGAAAATATTATATTTGCACATTTGGGTAGTTCAAGAGACAGGCTGAGAAACCGAGACCGGAATGGTATTTCTTACAAACTGTCTGATAAGCCGGGTGGTCGAAATAGAGTAAGATTTTTGCAGCCTAACGCCAAACCATCTACACATTTCGTTAAAAAATATACTCATAGCTCGGTATGGATGTTGGTTAATGTAAGAGCAAGAACCGAAACGGTATTGTAGTTCAAATAACATTCGAATCAGTGATGAGTGCTGATAGGTCCTGATCACTAAATTTGGTACACTGATTACGATCGGTGAGATAAGTGTAGAAGATCAACCGTTGGGTGTGGAATATCAGACTACTTAGCAAATTGAAATAAAGTCTCCCTACTAGTGCTGCCAAATACATATCCCCACTCTATGGAATATCTGAGGACAACTCAAGCTTTTTTCCACCAAGCAGTGACAGAATAGAATAACCTAGACAAACAAGTGCATCAATGTGGAACATGCACAGCAATAAACAAACTGACTAGAGTCCGTTATATTCACTCGAGCTTGCACACGAACGTGAATGTTTTTCTTATATTTTCAACGATATAAGCGTGCATGAATTTAAATGAACTGTACCAGTTCCTATTTTAGATGGTGAATGTCATTCTCGATTAATCAGCAATTTTGGAGAGTCTGAAGTACTTAGTGAAAAGCTCTATGTTGGTAGCTAACGTGAAATCTATACATATTCCTTAAGAACTCTTGGTGATACACCGTCACGTCTGTTTGTTCTGTCAGAACAAATTCTTCATAAACAGCCGAATTCTGGATAAAGAGAAATACATCAACTGGGGAAAGAAACTAGTGTATTTAATAAAAGTACGATCAGTTTCAGTGACCAGGACCAGAAGAGAGACGGTTTAATCCAGTCAGTTTCTTTCTGATTTGTCTGATTTCTTACAGGTGTCTATAACCCAGCTGCATGTGTGTACATTGATTTTAGTCCGTCCAACCAAACTGTGGTAGGCGTGGATGTGGTGGACCTCGCCAGTTTTCCATAATTACTTTTCATACCTCTTCTATTTTTCCATTAAGTCTTTTTGGATATGACGAAGAAAACAAATCAGCCTAAGTTTAGATTGCTTCACAATGGTTATAAACATCTGGGTAGAAAATGAAACACTTTGTCAACTGATCGCATTCAACAAAGACAGCATCTTGAACAAATAAATCCAAATTGGACGATAGTGTTATTCACCTTATTCTTGTATAATCCTCGGAACGAGATTGTCTACAATTTTTGAAATTAATAAAACAGTTCCGTGGAGGAAATCTCCGCAGTACAGTGGTCAAAACTACTAGGTGCGGAACGTCTGTGAACAGAAGGTAATTACCCGTTTATAGAAGAGACCAAATACAGATGTGCGTATTGACAAGTAGGAACGGTCATAGTATAGTGCTCATCCAGACTTGTAATGACTGGAATGAAATCATCACATTTCATATCCAATTACCTCTCTGGTGATTTTACAAAAGTTGCAACACCTCAGTCAACAAAAATGTCAACTTAATTGGCAGGATAGCCGATATTTTAACAAAAATTACACGTTTAAACTAGATGAAAACTACTCAAGAATCAAGTTCTGCATTCAACAGCTAAGTATCTCGTATAAACAGTCATACAGGAAAACAGCAGTCCTACTGGCGTGTACTAAGGGTCATTTAAGTTAATATACACACTTCCATTATATCTTCCATAACAGAATAAACACCGAAATCTTCCAGTTAGGTCATTCCACCTCTGAAATCCGTTTGGTTCTAAATCTTCTAAATGGAAGCTCCAGAAGCTGGACAATATTATTCTGATCAAACCCGTCATGAGGCAAGGTTTGGACATCTTCATTCGGTCGTATGTGCCAATTATCATTCTAGGATTTACGTTATTACATCGCATAGGCACAGTGAATCGAAAAGCATGAATTTAAAATTTAAAAAATGGACAACTTCCGTCAAGACGATCAATGAAAATGCAAAAACTCATGTATGGCTGTGGTAAGAAGCATGTATTTAATTTGGGCTGGTGGTGGAGGAAGTTGTTCCACCGGACACTTGTTCTAGCAACTACCGACCACAGGCTCACCCAAAACTAGCCTAGGAAAATTGGAACACATCCAGATGCCATATCGTGTCGAGTCTGCCTGATGGGTGTACACATGACGGAGTATTTCAACCTTGGTGAAACGAACTAACCAACTTGAATATCATTCTCAGTTACGCGCAAGTCTTAAAACCAAACAAAGGTTTTAGCTTGTTCCTTTTCAAAGTGAAACATCGGACTCCAGTTTCCTTCTCACTAGAGTTCGTCAGCACGCCTTTACTCAGACCGGGATTTGAACATCGGCTCACGTTCTCACAAGACAATCATGTTGACAGCTGCACCACCAAACTATCACATCGAGACGCTCAGTCACATTCGTTTATGAATACTGTCCAGTTCGCCCGAACAACTTGGCTGAAGTACACTACCTGTCCTATTGACTCTGATCGATGATTCCATGATCATAAGTTCTCAGCCGAATTAAAACCAGTGAGTTCAACAAACTCCGTGTGTAGTTCATCAATTACCGATAAGTAGTCAGTCAGTTGTTTGGTGCAAACAAGAGAAGGAAGTCGGTTGGCAAATCCAACCATAAAGACTAAAATACATTCCATCTACTGTACCGGTTTTTAACTTCATTCTACTATCAAAAAAAAATAATGAGTTGCAAGATTTTACTACTGTAATTGTAATTAGAGATCTCAATACGTAGTGGATTCTTAATACGTTCGTATCGAGTTCAAATCCATTCTCTTTTGGAAAACACTTTCTAAGAAATACATTTTCAAAGGGCGAAGTTCCACACTGCCATTTCAGTTACGTAATCGATCGATTAGTATACGGTTTGACAAGACACCACTGAGATTCTACTGAGGCGTATGTGAACTAATTACTGTTCTTGAGATTAACTGTAATGTCCACAAAGATGTCTAACGTTGTACACTGATTATTATGCAAATGTATCGCCTAATGTAGTGTTCCCATAATAATTAACTAGCAACAACACACCCCCGGGAAGGTAAGTTTTCTAGAGGAAAATAAAGATATCCATTTCGATTTATTGCAGTGAGAGGTCATCCCAATAGTCCCACTAGGAGATAGTCGTTTTGGCTCCGCTCGCCGAAATCCTCTTTGCAAGGGAGACCCCAAGTCAAATCACCACATCGGATAGCCTAATCTTTTGTTCGTTGTAACCATGTTCGGTAGCTTCTAAACTAGGTGAAATAGCTTAGTTGAGTAGATAAATAAACGCAGTTAAACATGTGTGATGATCGTAATCAGATGGAATTTAAAAAGCAATTAACGGCTAGCTGCATCTTCAGAATGAGACATGTACTTATTTTCAAATAACAACATTGCTTGAAAAATTCGCCATATGACTGTATATCCATGTTTTATCGGATGAACACATTACATGTTTTGAAAAAACCTTGCTGGAGACAGGTGGAAGTGAAACTGAATGCTAGATCCTCGAGGGAGACGAGAAGGCTATAAAAGTTTTTCAATTGTTAAAGACGTCAGAAGGGAACCACTGGTTCACTTTTCACAACGACCAGAAATGCAATAGGAATTTCAAGATTTTTTGTGGGGATAAAAGTTGAAATAATTTCTTCGTTATCAATGGAACAAGCGTACAGTGCTGGGTACGAAAAATACTTTCCTAATTTTGCGTTTCCATGTGGATCAGGTCTCGGTTTTGATTTCTTGCGAAGAAAGTGAATGATTGAAATGTTTACTATCGTCGAAAATCGGATTGATATGTTTACAAACGATCAGTGTTAGTAATTAATAAGACTCACAAAATTGTCTGCCCATTCAATTACGCTGGTTGTCATTATACTATATTTGTTGATTGAACTGGTGACTTTCTGTAACTAACACTTGTATCGTCTATCGTGGAGATTCATCGTAATGTGGAACATCATAGAAATATAGATGGACACTGTGTCCCACAACACAGATTACTGATTACGATGTTATGATACATTTTAAAATGTTACTAATCACAGATATTGCTTATCTGTGAGTGTCAAACTGAAGTACAGTCCTCAATTGTTGAATTGTTTCATACCTAATTGTTTTGATTTGGTCTAGTAATTGCCTGCTTTTTCAACCGATTTCTGGTACTGAACTAATCCGTCCCCACGAGTCAAACAGTGCATTGACATACAAAATATGTTCCGAACCAACAACAGCGACTGATGATTGTGTCAAAAATGAAAACATTCAGCCCACTATTTTGAATATCTTTTGGTATCTAACAGTTTGGGTCCACTGTATGCAAAAAACCGCAAACAGAACTATCGATAATCGGAGACTGATACATGAAAAACATTTTCCTGTAAAATACACCAGGATTAGTGAACATAAAAGTCCTTTTGTAAATTATGTCATATCTTGCAGACTTCCAAACTTCACTCTAGACTCTTTAATGCGACTGCAAGTCTACTTATTTTGTACAGTCATTAACACCTACACAACTACTCACATTGATCAAACTAATCACAGCTTCAAACACACCACAGAATCTGAATGTTTCCAGCTTTCACTGAATGGAAACCCCGTTTTATGACTGCGCTGAAGCTCCCGTAGTTAGTACAACCGTTTGAACAAACCTGTAAAACAGTTCCTTTGTCTCATGAAGACGCGTCAGTCTAAAACGACTGCTTTCATCCGGTCTCAAATAATTTCTATACGGGTAACAATATACTCCCAGATCTGCCCACGAACCACGGGCCTGGTTCAACCTAATTCGATTCCTCTGCAGAAAGTTGGAGTTCAGTCTTCGAGAAGCATCTGACCTGATAATCGTATAGGTAATTCGGGTTATTCCACTCAAACGGTGCTATCAGCCTATCAGTTTTACTTACGCGAATGCCATCCGCAGTTCCTATATATTCCAATGTTTTACGTTCGTGACTGAAGAGAGTAAACGAAATGTTAACATCTCGCGACGTATGTCTTCTATCGTAACTGGTGAACTGTCATCAATCAGTCGACTAAATCCGACCCTGTGTGTTCAGAAACAAGTACTCGTAAACTTGACCCTTCCCTGAACTTAGTGACCTTTCTTAACCCACCGACTGACTATCCAACCTACCCCCTATCTGTTCGATATAAAAAAACCGTTTCATGTTATTGTAAATTTCGTACTGATGAGTCAATACGAAATGCTTGCATCTATCAGTTTTCGTTTCCTGACTGTTTTGTTCAAATATCATTTCTGTTAGTTTGTTACACTTCCTACTATAGTTTGATAGTGGACAAAACATGACCTAGCATATGAGCAGTCTGTAGTTACGTAATGCGTTAACCATATTTGGCCAACACAGTAAGTAATTCAAAACGGGCAAATCATCAGTAATTTCAACGAAGTGCGTGCGTGGAGCCAACAACGTCCACTTTTGATCACACCAATTATGTGACCCTGAAACTTAGGTAATTAGGCACTTCAGGATGCCAGGGAGATCGTAAGCATACCTAACTCAAGATAATTTGTTCACTTGCATTGAGCTGCTTTGTCCAAAGGTTTCTGTTCCAACTGGATGCACGAGACAGATTAAAGTGCTGCGAACCAATCTGTTATTCGATTGAAACCAACGCGGTGCACCACGAAAGTACGTCTATTTGCCATTAAGAACAGTATAGATATTTGAGCAACGACGCAGACGACGACGTATGGACTGGACTGTTTGCTCCAAGAAAATTTACCCATCAGAATATGCCATTTTTGATGGATCACACTAGTTAGATTGTCATCCCTTTCAGTAAGTCACCTGTTCAATCGACACAAACAAAATGCGAAACTGAACTGTGACTTTTGTGCAACTCATTGGTTCCACTCATTTTGTTTCTACGATCTACTTCGGGCAAGAACAAAAAAAGAAAAGAACACTAACGATTGTTTCTTTTTCACCAGGTCATTTGGGTGAGCGTTTACACACGGATCTCAAGTGCCAAAAAGAGGGCGTGGAGCACATCAAGAAATTCACTCAAACAAACATTCAGCCATCTCGGGCGAAAGACAGAAAGAAAAGGGTACAAGATGATCACCGGTAACTTGTGCATGTTAAGCTGCAGATGAAAACATTTGTTTCTTTCTGCACACATACACGCACGCTTGTATTGATAACATGTACTGAATATTGGTATAAAAAAACGGATGAACATAAACATGTAAAAACCCGAACCGCAGCAAAATGAAACTGAAAAATTACATGGTTTTGGTAAGGCAGACTGAGAAGAAAACGATGCCTTTGGCGTCAAAAATGATATGTGAAACCGGGAATTCGAACCACCGAATCGGCATTGTTCACGCTGTTACACTGCGTCCATGACTGTTGCATAGGCTGCATGGTCAGTGGTCTCCGCAGTGGACCACGTGAATGGCTCAACCGGGGAGGACCTTGGTTTCGAGATGTCCGTCGGATTATTGACAACGTCAAACGCGAAATTTGTGGTTGAACAGTCGTTGCAATCGACTGGGCGGTAATAATCTTGAGTTGTGAAACTCTGGTGTGTTGCTGGATAGTTGACAGACACATAACCTTGTTCCAGCGTATCACTGGACGACCACAGAGTAGCATACGACATGGACACTAAGTCAGCCATTGACATAAGATTGGTCGGCTTCGATTCAGAACTCTCGTGAATCGAGGTTTGTTCGAAAGGAGTTTCAAAAAGACTGTCAGCCAAATCTTGCACAGTTGGATTCATCGGTACGGAGAACGCTGAAGTGTCAGACCATTTGAACTGGCTGACTTTGCTTGGTCCGAACTGGGAGACATCCAAGTCAGCAACACAGTATGATGGGGTAACTTGTGCATTGGCACAAGTTTTCACGTAACCGCCAAAAGTCTCAAGATTGGGCTCCGCGACGTACTCTTTTTGAAGAGTTGTGCTGACGGAACCTCCGACATGATCGGTTTTCAATACATGACCGGATGCATCGCTTGTCATCCAACTGACTGGCAGCTGTTCTGGTGTGTTTTGGAGATAGGATGCAAAGTTCTCTGTCTCGAGAAGCCAGTTGGAGCCTGATTGGGAAGCTAAATTTGTTTGTACTTCTGGAATCTTTAAGTCTTCCTCCATAGCCGGTTGTGGTAAATCCATTCGGAGGTTACTGTCGAATACCTGTTTGGATAGAAGCTGTCGATCATTCTCACCGGATACATGTTCATGGAAGGTGAGATCAGATAACACGGCTTGAGTGGATTCACACGGCCAGTTGACAGAAATACCTGGATCATAGGCTGGACATAGTCCCAAATAGCTTTGGCTTTTGTAAGGTTGTGAGTACAATGATGATGGTTGACAGTACACGTCCTGACCGTAAGCAACACCATGCTCTGGTCCATGAGCAGCAACTCTGTTGTTGATTTGTGCCATTGTATGCGTTGGTGTGTGAAATGTGCGACTAGAACATTCAGACAACGAAGATGTGCTAGAGGACCATCGAGGCGAACGAAATGAGACCGGTGATGAACACATCTCGGATGTGACTGTAGATGTGTCTAAATAGGTCGACCGATCGACCCTTGTGTAGGTTGTTTGTCCCATTCGTTGTTCGGCAAAGTAACCTGAATTTATGGCAGGAAAATAAGCAAACTGATGTGAGTTATCAGTGTTGGCCATCAAATTTTGTGCTTGTGAATCAGTCGAAATGGAATCCATGGGATTTGAATGTGGCAGCGCGAACATCTGAAGACCAGGAGTAGTCCAACGTGTCCCAGGGTAGGACGTTGTGGACGAGAGATAATCACTCGTGGCCGTCGTGTTTGTCGGTACGTTCGTGGCAAAATCTAGTCGGAAATTGGATTGAAGTAGAGTGTGTTTATCAGGTTGACCAGGCGATAGATTGGAGGGTAAGAACATTTGAACTGATGTTGCCTCCGTGGGGAACTGCCCAGAGTCTACAGTTGTGTTCAACACGTCGGTGTGCCTTGAATTCCGCTGAAGTAGAGAATCTGTCCCGGTTGGTAATTTTGAACGGCGACCTGAACAAAGTGATGTGAAAAGCAAAGCAATCAGTCAAAGTTGTTGGCTTTCAGAACAGCATCGGTTGACGAGTTACAGTGAATGTAAAGAGGAAAACTTGAAAATTCCTTCAAATGGTAGTGATATTGACAAACGAGAATGAAAAGAGGAATGCAAACCAAATACTGTGAGCGATGATGATGATGATGATGATGATAATGATGATGACGATGATGATGACGGTGATGGTGATGATCATGATGATCATGATGATGAAAAGTCAAGAGGACTGAAGAAACAAAAAATGAAGACAAAGAATCATTGGAAAAAGCGGGAAAAAAACGGTGCGTTGTTTAATATGCAGTAGCTGAGCAATTGGTTTTAAAGCACAAACAACTGATGGCAACATTCAAATAAGCCACCAAGATAAGTACACTAATCTTGAGGCTGAACCATGTTGAGGCCAATCGGCTATGCAGTTCCTCGTCCATATCAAAGTTGAACCCACAGCTATAGTGTTTGGAAGTAAAGCTTTTGCACTAAATACAATTGGACGATCACAAATGGACCCTCAGTCATAATCATATGCGAATAGCACTCAGGTTGTCCTGTCGTCCACATACCCATCCCATGACGATGTTGAAGAATTGAGCAATCAGATTTCCTTCCACACAATTGAAGTACATCAACACACCAGTAGGTTGGGCCTGGGTATTTTGCATCCCCAGAACTAGCAGTACGTTGGAATTGTTATTTTCAGTCAGAACTGACATGATTTTATGTAGTTCGCTAAACTCATTAACTTCCGAGCGAATTAGAGAGGTCTCTGAGAGACTAGTGCATGATCTGAGCGCATTTCTTTAGTTACAAAAATATACGGATGCATGTCAGTCAGTCAGACAAACTCACCTCTTCTTGATCGTTTCGACAACATTGTAACCACGTCCGGAGTTTCAGCAAACAGACCCAACAGATTGGTTCCTTTCTTCTTGCTAATTTTAGGTAACTGGAAAAAAACGAAGATAATACATTGAAACAGTAGGTGATAAAATTGCTTGTAACAAATTTTACTGTTGTTAATTAAGCATCAAATATTCACCCGGGAAGATCACGCAAAATATTCATACAAAGTGTTTACAAGCCCAATCTATCAGATATCTTTTGGGCAAACTTTTTTTGACTGCACACGCACAAGATCCTAACAAACTAGATGTCTTCCAGTTTAATCTTCCGAAGAACATGACTTGATGTCATTTTAGCTGATATTGTTCCTACTGGATTGCAGGATGGTTCTGGTAAACTTACGCTGGACGCGGACGTGTCGTGGACTTCAACTGTCGTGTACGCATCTGATGTTGTTTGCAGGTCAGATACGTATGCATTCACGTTGAATCGAGAAGTGCTGTATGGTTTGTCCAGAGCGTGCTGTTCTCCTTCCACATCCGGCTTGCCGAGCAATTGCGAGGTCTGTTTATGTGTCAACTGGTTGTTTGAACGTCTTACCATGGTGGCTCGTCCTAGAGCTGCCAAGTCCACATCCAGAGAGGAGAGGGCTTCTGCTAAACCGAACGTTTTCAATGATGGTCTGTTGTGGTCATGTTCACCTTTGGCCTCGAAATAAACGGCACCGTTAGCAAAACGCCAAAAATGAGTGACCGGATAGCCGCTATGACCACGACAGTTACGTAGCAATAATCTACCGGAACAGCCTGGTGTGATGCATGCGCGGCCTAGAAAGGAGTAAACACAAGAAGTGTGGATATTAATAACTATATCATCATAGTCTATTCATTCGTTCATTTTCATAAGCCAAATTATCATGAACGCCAATTATACGATAAAAAGAGAGCAATAGAGACTGTTTAGCGTGACGCTTTGGAGTGAGTGACTTAACACAGGGATGTGGGACAGAACGGATCGGTTTTGTTCCGGATTGCCCTCATCTCAACGACGTCAATCAGGTCATAAACTTCTAAGTGGATTTAACAACGATTTGTAATAAACTCGGCTGCTGATGTATTATCCAGTGATTTCAAACCGAGAATTCCTGATTTTGAAGGCATCGACAAGAATTAACAGGACAATTATTTTATACCGGGACAATCCGAGCAGTATTCACAAGTGTTTGCATATGCTTACTTAAATATGTTAGTTCAGATAAACCTGATTTGAAATAATGGAATAGTCATTTCAGACAACAAGATCGGACAAGGTCATGCCTTATGTATATGTATTGAACGTCACCCCCAAATGATCTCAGCTGTTGTATCCCCATAGACTTTCCAGTCGGTTGTGCCTAATGTGAAATCAGTGGCGCAGTGGTCAGTACGGTTGCCTAATGAAAGCGTGGTTGCCGGAGTTCTAGTCCCGGTAGTTGCAAGGACATGCGTTATTGTTGAGTCCGATTGGATTACTTCTTTTTGAAATGAATCGAACAAATAAATTACCTGAACGCGCATAGTGGGCTTATGTGTGAGAGATGTTCAGCTTGTAACAGTTTATCCCCGATCTTTCCGAACAGTTAGCTAATGGTCAGTAGACATTGACGTGGGTACGCAGTGCTTCATACAATATATTACGTGGTCAAAACCCTACTGTGCAACATTCGAATCCATCACGTGTCCTTACCATGGAGAGCAGTTTTGCAGCAATCCGCTTAGTTCTTTGGAATTAACGGGACGTTTAAGGTTTTTCTTCTCTAGTTGATTGGACAATTTGATCGTTACTCACAAATGAATGTGGTTGAACGTTTGCACGTGATAATCCATTCGTGCATAATGAGAAGTCAGGGAATCAATGATCGACAGGATTGCCTTCGTGAAAGTGTGACCGGTGTTCTATTTCCGGTCGTGACAAGGATATGCACTACTGACCGGATATAACAAGAACGAAACTCGAGTCTAATGTCCTTTTTCGAAGAAAAAAAGTCACTTCACTAGTTGTGGGAATCCGACAACTACGATTAGTTGTGATGATAATTATCGGCTGAAATATTCAACTATACAAGTGGAAGTAACGATGGTCTGATAAACTGCTAGTACATGACCCAAATTTGGGAACGGTTTTGACTCTGATTCCATCTTTGTGTACAGATTAACTCGCCTGTTTAGTCAAGCAACTTTTCCCCTTTTGGACCTCAGTATAGCCAAGCAATGATGCTACTCCATCATCTCGTGAGGATGTATAGGGTAAATTCGTTGATCCCTACTCAACCGTTCCCATACAACATCGTTTACAAACTATGGGAATGATTATGGTTCATCGATTTAAATCTGATTTGAACAACAGTCGTAAAGAAGTGCTTTGCTAAGATTGACAGGTTTGATAAATTCGAGGAGACTTAATTGTGAAAAATGAGGGTTTTGTCTGGATTCGAACCAATGACAGGAATAGCACACTCAAACTCGACAGGCGCTGTACTAGGTGAACTTCGAAATCACACCGGTAGCTCGAAACGTACAAAGTTGGACTCGGATGCCTGCCAAACCCAATATACTATGTGGAATCCATCATGGCTACAACTCTACCCCACCTCCACACATTATAATGGAAGCAAGGAACTCTGCACTGCAGCGTATCAATCCATGCCAATGTTAAATATACCATGATAATTGTGTGTGATGTTTGGGGGAAAATTGTTTAAAACATAATTGCCACAAATTTTACAAAAGACCGCCCTTCGTTTAACAGGCCGACAGCGTCAGAAGACAAACTTTCAACATATGGCTTTATGAGCAACAGTCAAAGTCAGCCTTCAATTATCGCATGCAACATTGCCAACAAAAACAATTACCGTAAAAAAAGTATTGTCGTTTTTCTGTTCGATGCCACACAATGTGTTTTCCTGTTGTTTATGGATGCGGAGGAGTGAGCAAATTTTTGTTTTGCCGGTAACAAAGTCGGGCCCTTAATTAGCTAATCTGACCGCATCAGGAGGATACATATTCAATCCCCTATTCGCCATGAGACAATTGAGGCAAACGAATTTGTTGGACGTGCTGTATAACGAAAAATGCGGTTTAGGGGACATAAACCCATTTAATACTGTTGAGTTCAGTTCCAGCATGAAGTGATTTGTCCCCTTCCCTTCTCCAACACAATCGGGTGAAACCCGAGTGAAAGTCGGGCCACCCCCAATTTTACGTCGCTTTCAGAGCTAACATGGAAAACCAAAGGGATGGAAGACTGGTCGTAAACGAAATTAAGTCGGCGGAACCAAATCGCGGCAGTCAATTTTTGTTGTTGTTATGGTGAGGGACAAATTGACCTATTCGTCAAGCCAGGAAATGTAACCCATCGAACGGATTTACTCTGACTCAGCTGTACTGACCGCAAGCGTAAGGCTGTTTCAAGAGCATCTTCTGCTGAAAACAATCTGATACGACCTACGGTGACAGATTATTTGACAATGGTACAACTTGTGGTATTCACTTATCATCTGAAACCGTAAAGGTCACAGCTGGTGACAGTTGGTGAAATGCATAAGAACTTTGTATTCCACTATGATTAGCACAGTTGACGTAATATAAAGGAGTGATCAGGACCAAAGTGAGGATTTCAAACATAGTGCTGTGAGTTAGGGAAGACTGGTTAACTTGTTCAGTGTATTGCTGGTGTACAAATACCTCAATAATCCTTACCACCGTTTTTGTCACAGTGAGTGAAATAACCTTAACTGGTGATTTATCGATTTCGTAGAGCTGATGTGGACATTGAACAGACCATAAACAAGACAGATTCAGTACAATCATGATCAATCTCTCAAAGCGATGCTGTGCAATGTTAATAGTTGCAACGGTTAGGTGTATTGAGCTACAGGACGTAGCCAACTTCTTATGAAAATGATTGCCGCTGTATATTTCCATGGACAATGTAGAATGAAAACCGGATTATCATTTGTGTAAAACGCAACATCCGAATTGACCGAATCTCATTTTGGAAATAAAACTGAACAGATTGATCAATTTCAACAATATGTGACGCAGCATCTAATTAAGTACGCCATTTTATGCCTTTCCGCAATCGTCTTCGTTAGTTGTCAGCTTGTTCTGAAGTTGTCCTATGTGGAGAGCTCTTGACACCCAAAATCATTGCACGATGGGTGAAGTACCATCTCTTCACCTATCGAATGGGTGACACATAATCTGTTCAGTAAATAGTCAACACCCCACTTTGACCGTACTGTATATGTCTCATTTCTATGCAAACAGTCTTCAGGAGACGTTAACAGGACTGTGCATCTTCCCGAGACTATCAAGGATGACCTTAAGAAAATTGCTGAACGTCTGGAAGATGTTCATTGTCATGATGATAGAATGATGGACACAAGCCAGAATCCAACGTCTGATCCTGACAAAGGTGTACATCATCAGCGTGTAACTCTATCTTTTCCACTCCAAGCAGTCCAAATGACAAGTTCGTGTATCCCTGTATGACTCTCCGATAATTCCATACCGGTTTAAAATGAATCAACCGTCAGAACGACCCAAACTAAATAGATGGCATTCGCTTAAAAGGATAGTGCACAGAAATGGAAAAATCGCAGTAGAGCTGCACCACCGTATGAGGGCTCAGGCTAGTAGGCCATCTACCCGATTCAGATTGTCAGAAGTCAGTGAACCATGGTGGCTGAAACATAGTGGAACAGTGAGCGGGACAGATGAGATTCAAACTGTGTATGTACGAATACGGTCGTGCATCAGTGACGTACGATCAACCTTCTTTCAGTCGACACGGTTACGATGACTGTTGGTGTGGGTCCTCGCACAGTAGGTCCGGTTTCACTCTCTATCCCATTGCACTGGTATGATCCACTTGGTTTAACTCACTCTGTTCACACAACAGTACCGAAGGGATCTCGTTCCGAACGGAGCTGGCAGAAGAAGCTTCTCGAGTTGTGATTGTTGCGTCCACTCGTGAGTGGAGCATTTCAGTTAGTGGTTAGGCCGCGGTTACTCAAAGCTAGGAGTGACCTTCTCATGGCACTCATTGTCAGACACATGAAGTGAGTAAATGGGAGCTGGTGGATTCGTAATACGTAGATAGTCCAATCATATGGCAAGCACATTGGTCCCAGAAGAGCGAACAACGTGAAGGCTGTTGGGAAATGCATATTCTTAGTGGTATACCATAAAACATCAGATTATGGTCGAAACGAAAAGACCCCCTGAGGAGCTGTGGCTTTTCTCCCAGACTAAAAGCTCTGCAGGACTCAGAGGTACACCTCACCAACCGTATGTATCACTCTTCTTCGTGCTTAACAATAGTACATATCCTTGTCCAGATCGATAGTTGAACTACTACGCTCGTCTGTTACTGGTGATGTGAGCTAGACATGACAATTACCCCATGGGTCTACAACTAGGTAGGGCCGAATCATCACAAGGAATTTCTGATATGAACTCAGTTTCTGACTCATCAGTAGTCAGAAACGTTACCTTTTCATAAAGTCCGAAACCACGGCTTTTGGACGATGGTTTTGAGACGACCAACCAATATATGAGCATTACTCACAAGCAATGGTTAAAGGAATTGTTGATATGAAATTTGTATTAGTCACAAGAAAGGATTAGTCGACTAATGGATAATCTGCTACTGATCTGGAAACTGATCAGTTCGAATTTATATTCAACTACAAAAAATCCGGTACGTTTAACTAAGGTCTCCGAGAAACTAGCTATCCATCTATGAGTGATCCTTACCTATGCGTATGTGCGTACATTCAGTCACAAAGCTATCGCACTACCTAATATTTTCTATGCAACTTTGTTACAGTATTCTGCAGACTGTCCATTTTATGTGTACAGTGATCTACGCGAGATACAACAGTCCGCCTCTGACGTAATTTTTTTTACTTCTGGTAATTTTGAATGTGGTGACCATACAAAATAGTACACAACGTTTAAAATCACATCTTTTGATGAAACGGGATAAACTTAAAACTCACCAATAGAAATGTGTATGAATAAAAGGTTGCGTCATATATAAGGAATTTGCAATACTGGTTCATGGACTGTGCATGTAGTTCATTCAGTTTACAACGTTATAGCCTTACGGTGGTGATGTAGGAACGCCTTTTTGGTAGCCGTACCTGCTGAGCACAGATCTAGATTTAGTCTAAAAACTACTGTTCAAGTGGACTTGATTTGTTTAGCTATAATGAAAACGACATTCAATAAACAATGTAATCAAGTGAATTCGAACATTCAGTGTCAATTTACTTAAGATTGTCATATATTGAACTTGTTCGTGTGGGAGTAACTAATTGAGAAAGTCACGCACTCGAAACATAACTACAGCATCATGACCATTAATTACTCTTGGCAAGGCATCATCAGGGACAGATTTTGTTGTTGACCGTACACGATATATTGCCTCAAGAATATGAAACTAACGGAGATCGACATTTTATAGTGATCAATCAGTTGAGCGTTGTAGAAGGAACAACTATTTTGAGAGATAGTGGTCCATCATTTTACATTCTGTTCGGTCAGAATGTTAACACCTTACATTACACAATATCGTACAAAAATGCGAAAAATTGTGAAATGAAATTTAAAAAAAAAACAGTTGGCGTTCATGTTGTTGTCAAAACTACTACAATTTCAACATGCTTTTGCGTACACAGTTATGGTGAAGGTTTGCAAATTAGTAAAGCTTTCAGAAAATTTAAATAATCGATTTTTAATCCACTGACTAGCCAGTGTCCGACAAATGTTTACTAATGAATAAAGATACTTCGTAAGAATGTCAATCGATTTGTGTGTTCCACTGTGACTGATTGTTAACCATTTCGAAATGTGTTCATTTATTCGTGTACAAAGCTTGCTGTTAGCTCTGCCTGTGTAGTTTTGCCGATGATCTTAAGTAAAGCCGGAAATTATGTGAGAGACAATAACTGTAAGAACACGTCTATTGGTTTACTTAGATCATTCTCCCTAACAGCAGAACGTTAATGTTTGTCCATAAGCGTACACATTGGTGAGATATAACGAAACCCCATAACTAATTATGGCGTCTTATGTACCTAAACAGGTCATTGTTTTAATCTAAGTTATAATGCTGTCAGTTTTACTATCATTGTATATTCATATTCCGATCAGTGTGTTTCATGTTTAGAGCCAATGTAACGATACTGTAGGTGGCGAAGCGTTACAAATGAAACGTGAACTCATATATACAGTAATCTTGAACCATATATCAATGACATAATTATAAGCATGCTTTACTTAAGTGGAACATTATTCGACACCTGCGCAATCTTAGTGAGTTAATGTATAAAACCGTAAAATGATCATGTGGAGATTATGAGCCAGTTTTTCACACATTCTCCAACTACGATTTAGGAAATTAAGCTCTTCCTTGCAAACGGCCTGACCGCTTCACATCTACCAACGTAGCTTGATTTATGACGAAGGCATTAAAAACGGTTTTCAACTTTCTATTGGTTACTGAACAAGTTCCTTCACGGCTTACCGCTGACTTCATCATACACAAAAAATGACCATCAACCCGCTGACTTCTTTTGAGCTTCACCCAATGTATACCTATTCTACCATCACAGGACGTTTTGTACAACTGTTATCCTTACTGCTTCCAGGTGACCATCAATAATTTGGCTTCCTATGAAGAGACGACACATTTTGTAAGAGGACTAATCCCCATAGTTTGTTTGGACATTCTCATACAAAATAATGAGATGCTTTACTCACAATCGCAAATCTCCATGATGCTCCCGATTACCTACCTGCAATTCCTTAGTAAATGTGATCGATTCCCAGTTATCTACACCCAAGTAGTAAATCTGTCAAATCCTCTTTGAAAAACTGTGATCCTTTACTGAAAAGATTTGATAGGTATGAAGGTTCTCTGTTCTCTCTTTAAGTTATCTTGGTGCTTGAATAACCTGTTCTCATCCCATATTGATTGGATCCCTGCCATAAACGTTCACTGTGGTCAATTAGACTATTTTATGTATATGGACGATATCATACTGGTGGCTCCTTCAAGACCCACATCGACAAACAGCCAAAAACAGTTGCAGTGTAGACCACTCCAAATTGGTTCAGCGATGAAATATTCAGTGACCTAATGTAACTTAAAAAAACACATAGAAACAGGATTATCTGTGGTCATGACGACAAACAACATCTAAGGCTCCGAATATGTCACTTAATTGAAGATGATTATTATCAACAGGGATGATAGCTCACTAGTGAAGGTCTCATTCTCAGAGAGTGAACTATTGAATACTGAGGTTGGCTGGATACTTAATCAAATGTCTATTAGCAATTCAACCTGTGTTGTTGACTCACTGTTGAAGTAGAGCTAAGAATGAATTAGCAAATTCAACCAGTTCTTTCAATTCGCCCATCATAAGTGTACACATTTACTCTTATAGTATAAGGTCTTTTCTGCGCTATATTGGTGAATGCTTCGATTGTACAGTCTTATTTTTTGGTAATGGTGATAGTAATTACAGACAGCATAGTATAGTGTAGTATGGTATAATTAGCAAACAAGCACCGAGCGAGAAATCAACAACGTGACTTACTGGTCTGTTTCTTTCTTGCTTTATCACAAATAGCCGGTCGTAGACTCAATCGTTTGCCTTGTACTGTACAACCAGCTGAACATTCAAGCACGCCCAAACAAGATTTCTTCAAGACTTGTGGGTTGTGATTGTTGGTATTCCGCATTGCCCAACCACTCTGATGTCGACGAGCACGTTCGCACGATTGCATATACACGCGACGACAGTGGCCAGTAGGCCAGAGCTCGTAAGCATCGAAAAAGGTTGGCTGAAGTAAGAGAAAAATGTTTGGAGTTTGAGTTTGAATGTTTTACAGACTAGATCAGTATAATGGTTGATGCAGTAAGTTTAACGCCCTACATGTAACCAGGTCCTGTGTGTAGCAAACAGTTTGAGTGAACCAAATGTTTCACATGAAACAACCAATGAATAGCCGCCTGAGAATTTTTGCGACCTATCTAAAACTTGTTAAGCTGAGCTTGGGGTTAACGGACTAGTCTCCTCAATGATCAGTTTCTTGTGCAAGATGATGATGACAGCAATATTGTTGATATTGCCTAATGAACAGTACTCATTAACCTATAATCAAACAAAATAAGTATTTAACTAGAGTCCCAGGTCGATCATCTTAAATATGGATTAACTCTGCTCAAGAACTGTATAACGTGAATGAATTCGTCGGTCGGCATTATTTAATGTTAACTGAGAAATTTGAACTGGACTCTGTTTTTTACCGGTTCTGACTTAGACTTACTCGATTCACCTCGAATTTTTGCCGACATTCTACCTCAAATATGAAAAGACTGTTCCAGGCTTCTATTTAGTTCATACGTGAACTTCGCTTTCTGGAACAAATTCGTCCGTTACTACGTGGCGATGCCATCTCAACATTCGATAATGTAAACTAGGCTCTTGACTTACTATGTCACTGATGGGGACAGGAGTATATTTTCATGACTTGGAAACTAAATTCGAGATCTCCATTCCACTGAGCAACTCTGTTCCTCAATGCAGTCAGATAGTCCCAGTTACAGACAGAAATAGAAGAATACTGGATGTACCTTGATAAATACCAGTTGCTGAAAACTGAATTCCAAAGGATTATCATACAATAGAACATGCGCCACTCCTCATATCGGCTTCGTTGGAGTGCATTTGTGGTTTAAATTAGGCGCTCCATTTTGGCGTTGATTAATGCACGACGTGGACACGATGTTTTAAGTTCAAGGATCACGGCTACAGATTTCTCTACCTTTGTAAAATCAGCTCCGCGGACCTCCCGCTTCTTAGTGACATTTCAACTTCAAACAGCACACGTTTGCTATGGTGTACTTGTCAGACTCTATAGACTGTTCGGTCTTTAAATTGGTATATTTCATATTTATATTGAATAAGGGAATACTGTCAGTTCAATTCACACTGACCATCGGGTGTTTAAATAGTAAATCCGAATCGTGCACTATGACCCGCTGTCGTTTTGCTCTGACTCAGAGACAGTTTAGTCTGACCGAAGACGCTGCTCAGATTTGTTCCATCTGTCAAGATTAGTCCAAATTAGGCGCATCGTACTAGAGCAGTGGGGCAGACAGTTTGGACAGATACAACACTATAGAGCAGCACATGGACACAGACGTTTGAATCGACTGAGATCCATGAGTACTCGTAATAAATAATTACGATGCGGCTGTGTTCGACAAACTCTCTGTATCAAATCTCCCTCCGTTACTGTCTCATGACATTCCGCACTTGATGACCTGGCCAAGTTACAGAGTATGTGAATGTGAGTCATCGGATAGCTTTGGAATTCCAGTGTGGTGTTTTCGTTTCCACTCCTTACTTCATTACAATCCGTTAAGTATGGAACACACTGGATATATTAAACAGTGCTAAAGGAAATTTTCGAGGCATTTTAAGAACGATGCTGAGTGATAGAAAACTTAAATCAGAACATCTTAATTTACAAAACACATAGTTGAAGAAATGTAGGTTTTTAGAATATGGTGGCCTAAGCATTAGACGTTTGAGGTAAACTGAACATTACTGTCAATCGATAACAGCTTTCGCAGTTTCATTCAGCTCCTTTCTAAAATGCACCAAGTTAAGGTTTTGCTTTTTTAGAGAAATGAGAGCTGAATCCTGGTCACACCTAGTTGAGACCGTCGTGTTAGCCACCACACCGTATTTAGATGTGACCAAATTACCAATGCATATCTTGAGAGCCTCAATCATGCCTCCTATTATATGCACATTATATGGTGAATTTCGAATGTAATATCTCGCTGGCAAGTTGATTTTGTGTTTATTTCAGATTCCCTGCGGTCCGTATTCCAGTACGGATGTCATGAACACTCGTACGGACTGCGCCCAAACTCCGTTTGCTTCAAAACTCTAGATAGCTTTTGATCTTACAAGACACGATGACTGTTTTGTGATTAATTTTTCCTCGGTTTTATCCCGGCTGCGATAAAATAACTGTCTACTGAGACTTTGGCGCCTGTTTTCACAAAACAACACTGCAACCCACTGTATTTGTCGGATAAAGTAATAATCAGATTGATCTATCGCAGAATACATAGCTGCACATACTCATACATATAAATAAACACTAAATGATAACTTACCCGGGGTAATTTCACGTCTTTAATATCCCACTGATGCGTCTCTCGTTTGACCTCTGCATGTTCCGATTTGATTCCCTTCTCATAAGTTGAGGTGATGGATGGTAGGGTGTACCGTCCCAACTGAGACAAATCAGTTCGACTGATTGCCTCCGTCCGTTTCGCATGGCTGTTCGTGATTTGTGGAAGAACAATCGGTTTGAAGGCATGAGGCGAAGCTGTTACCGGATTTGTTGTCGAGAAAGCACCAGCCGGTAAGCAATAGGATGTGGAGGATAGCGCTGATGTATAGGATGTGTATGGAATTTCGTGTATGGGGAGCTCGTAGTGTGTACTACCAGACGACACATCTACTGAACTATGTGCATAGCCCACCGGCTCAAGACAGTTGCGTGTTGTTGTACGGGGCTCACCAACCAAACTTGGCAGTGGTATTGCTAGTGTGCTGGCAGTGGCAGTTCTGTTTGGGAAATCGTGTACCCGCACTTCGTTCGCATGTTCTACAACAGCAAGTATTTCGGAACTCGGAGATGCGGGTTTCACCAGTACATTGTTTGCGTATGCGGGTATAGGGGACGTTGGATCGAAGCTGATGACTACCGGCTGCACATCACTAGTTTCCCAATTCCAGCAGGTTGTATTACTGGAAGCTGCCATGCCAAACGAACTGTCTGCCAACGGTGTACTGGTACCCAGCATATTCTGTTTAGAACCGGGTTATGCAATTAGTTGCTGGTTGTACACTTGGTTATTTTGTTTGAGTTGAGAAAAATTCACAAATGCGGGTAAGATTACCATTATTTTTCACTCGGACTTGCGGGTTCTGTCTCACCACCCGTCGTCGCGCGTGAATAGCTACGTGCGCACTCGCTATGCGGTTTGTCCATATTGCTGTCATCCGATTGGTCGGTCAGCCTACACGCGTCAACCAATGACTGTCGGAGTGAAATACTATTGGTTCACTTCAACGGTTTGGTTACATCCTACCGCACGTCGTCTCTGCACTGGAGGCTGAATGGAAAGGACTGAAGCGAAATGGATTTGAGCCCGTTATAGTTTGTGCTAGGCACTCCACCACCCATAGGTCTATACGTAAGTTATTGAATAAACGAAATATTGTATAGAACCAATGGATACAGATAACAAGGCACGCGATAACTGTTACTGATAACTAAATTTTCACCTACGAAGTCATAAATCCTGTTAGTATTATTGCCTAGGGTAAAGAGGTAATGTACTGATTAGCTTACTGTTCTCTGTGCATTAAAATGGATACAGTGCAGATGCGGATAGAATGAGCACTGTGATTAGTAACATCGCGTTTTGTCGATAAGTTACAAAACTCAGTTTCACAACGTAGGTCATCCTCGGTTAACCTATCTGTAGGAAACAAGCCAGAGTTTGTGGTAATTTTATAATATGATATTCTTCTGTGAAAAGGCACAATTTATGCAGAGTTCAGATGTTGTAAGGTGTTACTGGCCATCGCTGGCAAACGTTAATCATTAAATTTTTCTCGATCTATTCAAATAGACTGTTCGTTGGTTTAGTCATCAATGTAATTTGAATACTTGAAAATCCCTGATGATCTTCAAGTGGTAGTTTGTGTAGAATCTAGAGTCATCTAGCTGAAAGGTATTTTTGGCCGTCATTTCAACAGAAGAACTTTGTTATCGCATCCCGAGATTACCATATGATCGATAAACAAAGGGAGTTGTGCTGATGAGAAAAACGCAAGACCAGTTGACAAGTCAAAAAACGGTCCCTCAGCAAATGTCCCCAAGGTAAACAATTTTCGTCTCGACCGATCAAGCTTCTGGCCTTAATTCGGTTTTATACCATTCACAGACAGGCCATGATATTTACCACCGCAGTTTTATCCCTCTCAGTTTGTAGATGAACTTACGCGAGACGGTTAACCTAACAATACAAAGATAACACGGGTTGGTCTACGTAATGTTGTCAATACCCCCCATCGATTTTACGCAGTCACGTAGATACATTCAAACCATATTTCAGTGTTAACTTAGCTGTGCGCTGTGTATTAACCCTACTTTTGTCAAACGATGTAAAAATGAATGCGTAACTTGAACACGGTATCCAGCGACTCAGACTCAGTCAAGCGATATGGAACAGACGGAGATGCTCTTACGAAGCAAATTATTGGAGGTAGTGCGGTAAGCATAGCAGTTGTGCTCATTTGTGATCAATTGTAATATGAACGTATTAGAAATAGTGTACAAAATATAGTATTCACTGCATAGTTAAACATACAGTTGTATTATGCAAACGATCATCACGAATCTGTCTTGAAACTGATGGAATATGCTAAATGTTAATATCTCTTGTGTCACCAATGAATGCATTGGGTTGTCCCCTTCAAGAGTAAACCCCCAGATAATTCCATGTTTCGTGGGCCTCATGAGTTATCTGTTTCAAGGACACACTGTGAAAGATGGATGGTTGAAAATGGTTTAAACCACTCATAGTTGTTACTAACTGTCTCAGCTGATTCACTTCTGTAATTTGATCAATGATGTACATGAAAGACGGACGAAAGAGTTCTGTCAATTACGGTTAGATAAAAAGCTTGAAGAAGAAATGTGTGCTTGTCGTAGACTGCGCGATCAGGCTTACGTATTTGGAATAGAGACCAGTTCATTCGTTGTGAATGCTTGGTCGATCATCTGAACTGTTGCCATGTGTACGAATACGGTTTCTACTTAAATATTACTTCACCTATTACAAGGATAGTGTAAATGTCCGAATGGATTTCATGTAGACATCTTCTAAGCTTTCTGTTTCTGCGGAGGGTACCGACGAGGAGTAGCTTAAAAGGAACCGGTACCAACCCACAGAGTATATATATTTTAGGTATGGGCAACCTAACATCATCGATTCTTGGTAGACTTGTGCCAAAGATCTAAAACACATTAACATATTGTTTACAGCTATGTCTAAATATAGCAGTTTTCACACCAACTAACAAATCTCCTACATCACGACAAGAAAGCTGCTCCAGTATCACTTGGTTGTCAGTTATTCGAAAACTCTCCAAGTTCACAATGAAACCCAGTCAGTTCCTTGGTTTGTTCTACTTTATCGCATAAGATAAGGAAATGTCTCCTGGCAGGACGACAATTTAGAATTCTTTGCCGTTTAATCAGTCACTCGGATTGTTAACTGGTTTTGGACAAAAAACAAACATCACTAGTAAGTGGACGCAATTAAAACTTTGACGGACAGGCGGGCTAGTATAAATAATGGGACAACACCTAACACGGACGTGGGTTAACCAAGGCGACAATTTCATGTGACTTGTCTCTTGTAAGGAAAGTTCGATGTACCATTTAGACTGCTCCAAGTTTGAGTGGACAGTATTCTCTCCCCGCCATACAATAGTACTGAAGATAGTGTAGCTTCGTTAAGGTGTTCCTTGTTGGGAATTTCCTTTTCTGGCAGATTCTTTGTGGAGCAAACGGCACACACTCGAGCAAAATGCTTATCCAGTCAGTCTTTCTCTGATTTTTGTAGTCTGCTAAACAGCTCTGATCATAACGTAAACATTAAAAGTTGAACATTCTTCACAATTGGTTGCAACTTTTACAATTTAGATAGAATTTCTGGCCAGCCCACCTTGAAATATGCACCACATTTGCATCCTGTAGTTATCAATATTTACCAGCAATACACTATCTTGTCATACACGGGATTTCAACTCCTTTCTACATTCTCTTGATGTCATCCCGTTGACCACTGTACCGTTGAGTGTGCATTAGAAGCGACCAAATTACCATACTCAATCGCTCAGTCATATCCATATGTGTATAGTGTTCAGGTTAACCGGATACCTCGACAGGTGCCACTCCAACTGTCTTGTCAACGTCATTGGATAATCCAGAGAAGAGTTTTCGGACAGATTGTATGAAAGGAACATACTAATTTTTCTGGTTACTATATCGGTTACTGATAAATAGTCCAGGTTTTTTGTTTGCGGTAAGTTATTGATAAATGGCAGGGAATGTTGTCTGATATAAACTGGACATCGTTTACAATCGGTCGCAAGTGTAGCAATCGATTAGACAGTTTAGCTAACCCTTTTAGAAGACGTTTCGCTTTTATGAGGCGACTTCGTTGACTATTTCGTCATTGACTAAACAGGATATAATTAAAATATCTGATGATTCAAATTTAAACACATTTGGATGACGAACAGGTTGTCTGGTCGTAATCGTTCTGTTAACGCTTGTCAATAACTCCATGAACGGGACCTTTGAATTGAGTTAAAATCACCTAGTGCATTAAGTCCGGTGTATGCTGATTTTTGAATTGTTGATATACATGCAGTGTTGCGAGGTGAACGTCACTCCGCTTATCTCGTAAGGAAAATAATACCAGTTCGACTTCTTTTTAGGGTGACGAAGCGCATTATTGAACAAATCTTATACTAACGTAGACTGTAACACGTTGTGAATGTTGTTCGAGTTTTGTTAGTCACACTCTTAGATCACACAACATGGAAGATTGACAGTTTGCTCATTCGTTTGGTGTGGGCCGGACGCTGACACCAGGAAATTAGGTTGGGAACAACCAGGTAGCCCTGAGTTTAATAGCTTAAACTAATGTGTACACATCGAGAGGCCCAAAGAACAGCTGCCAGTTAATGAGTTGGGGAAAAAGTGGAAACCCGTATATGACACTGCTCCGGGTTCAGGACAGAGTGATAAAAGTATTTACCGCTTTTTTTGATAGATCACAGTAACTGGATTCATTGTTTAGTCTTAGTTCGCAATGCACTGGGCCTATGCTGTGAACTGCGATATCCCAATGATGTAAGCTACAGTTGCCAACCTACTGACATGTTCTGACCTCTTATCTATCTGCTGGATCGGTTACTGACTTGTAAAAAGTTGCTGAATTAATTTACACTTAGAATATTGGAGAGCTGTTCACATCACATCTGCTGTGACAACGTCTAACGTATACAACCGCTGTCTGTTACTCAGATAACCTGGTTTAAGGAACTGTTGTTCTAAACGGTGTTACGTCGCACATCGGTTTCCTGCTTTCATCCACCCCACTAACTGGCCGCTCTTCCACTGGTTTATGTATGTGCACACGTTCATTTGTCCAACTAGTCCACCTAAACAGGCAAATGATCTGTGACACTTCTCAGATGGGAACCGGTACAACGAACTCCCTACACTAGCGCCACCAATTGGTTCCGATGAAATGAGATAACTACTGTTTACTTGTCAATATCACTCACGGTGGTTTTCTTTTCCACACTCACTAATTAGGTCCGCCCCGTATGAATATATTCTTTCGGGATATAGTTTCCTGTTTGTATGCGTGAGAAACACACTTTATAGAAAGTCTGTGTGATTTTAACAAAGTGTGGTTTCGATTACAACACTCCTGAGGAAAGTTACCCGGGGTGATTGAAACGTAGAATATTACAACTTGCTCACAACTTTGTGTTATTCCTACTCGATTTACTTGTGATTTTCTTTACGTTTTAATGCCTAATGGATATTCTGTTCCCTAACCCCCCGCTTTTTAGTTCTTCTGACTTGTGAAGTC
>LUCH01003490.1:0-29045 GCA_013368495.1 Paragonimus heterotremus
AAAAGGACCGTTTTGCCTTTTCAACGACCTTCAAGGTGAATCCCGTGAAACGGATAATTGCCCAGTCATTTTGTCCGTTTTTAAACCCAGCGGGTTCCTTTTGGCCTATAAGTGGATTCAGGGTAAACGGGCTGCAGCGCAGCTGTTGAGGGTTACGGAAAGTACTATGAACAGATTAAAATACTAACAATGCCTTATGTGAGTATGCATCTAACAACATCAAATGGCGGCGAAAGGCTCTTTTTACCATTCTAGGAGTTCAAAGTTCCCTTTCAGTGGTAACTTGGTGGTGATAAAAGAAGCATGAGCTGGATAACATCCATATTCCGAAAACAGTTTTTATGTCGAGTGTTGCGCAGTTTATTTCGCTTTACGCGCTGTGTATCACGAATAGGTTACCGGAGTCTCCTCCAAGCGGCATGTGTACACCTGTTGTCGTTTAGACCCTAGTCATCCGACCTGCGCTTAATACGGCCAACGGCAATCTGCACCGCATTGGGATCGCAAGCCTTCGAGATGTTAGGACGTCAGCATAAATTACAACATCGCTGAAAATGAGATTGAGTGGGCCACTGATATACATCAAAAACAGCGGCCTACCAAGTATGGATCCTTGGGGAACTACAGCGGAGATTGTGGAGGGAGGAGAAAGGTCAGACCTGGTTTTTATTTTAGACTTTTTGTCACCAAGAAAGGATGTAATTCAGCAGATCATCTCGCCTCGGACTCTATAAACTTCCAGTTCACGTGCAAGGTAACCGTGTGAAACACGGTGGAAGGATCTTGCTAAATCGAAGAACTTAGGACCTGCTATGCGGGCATTGCCTTTGTCTTCTGTCGGAAAATCCATCAAGATTAAAACCATGGTCATGCATGACCCGCCGGCCAGAAGGCTGTGCTGGGCAGAGAACAAAAGGTTATTCAAGAAATGCCTAGGGGTGGCGCGTTTTGACAGACGCTCCATGGGATGCCAACGAGGCTGATAGGTCGATAGCCAACGCAAACGTGTCGGTGGCTTGGCTCAAGTAGTTTTGTGACAGTGCTTTCAGGAGAATGCTGGCTCAAACTGCCTGCTTAAGCAGATTCTGGAGAGGCACGGCCAACCCGAGAGTCGACTCTGAGGATCCGGAGATATATGGCGCCTGGTCTAGTAGGACTATAATGAGGCCCTGAACGTATAGCAAAAAGAAGTGAACTGTCAACAGTGGGTAATGAAAGCTCCTTCACAGGAGAATCGGAGGTCAGTTAGACGAGAAAATATTGTGGGCCGCTGGATAGTATTCCATGGACACCTCGGCAATCGTTTAAGTAACCGCTTCCGTTGAGGGCTTGACGACTGTTATGCGTTCTATAGATGGGAGGTGACCACGTTTCCCGTCTTTACTTATTTCTTTCTCGTTGGCCCTTCTTATTATTGCACTGGAGATCTTCGTAGTGGTTGTGAACCCATCTTGGAAAGAATGACACGACCATTCAAATTATGGACACGACAAATAATTTCTCTCGAGAACGTTAATCTGAAGATGCTATTAATCTTGATATTGTTAACTTGTAGAAAATTGTTCTCGCGTAGTTCTCCTTCCTAACCTTCCATTGCTGGACCTTCGTTTGCATTTGCCCTGGTTTCAAGCTCATCTGAGCGTGTTTCTCACAGATACGTTGAGAAATATACCATACTATTAAAAATTAATAATATGCGCTTGATCGCCCTGCCATTATGCGACTGTTGCACTTGATCATATTCACGTTAACCGCTAGCCTCAGAACTTGTACATTTGATAGATTTAATATCGAGGTTTTTTGTTATCCTTTTATTTTCAGTCTGTAATAATGTTCTTGTAAATTAGCACCGTATTAATGAGATACTCACAAATACAACTGTCCTTCATTTTGGATTCGCATCGGTTGATCAGCAGGCGCAGAATTCATAGACACTGGTGGCTTACAGACGTGGTTAGTCTAGGTCCAGATTAATCGTTGCTCGAACAATGACCAGACGTCCGGGATCATCATCAACCACTCGAGGGTTGGAATAAGTTTCTTCGTCGGGAAGCCGCAGAGAATGCGCCGAGCGTTTGTTCTTCCCTGGCAGCGCATGCGCTCGGCTAGAAAGTTCGGAGTTTCGCGTTCTGTAAGGCTTTACATGCCTCCGAGGGCACGGAAGACCACTGAATTCTTCGGCTTGTCACTTAGTCTCTGCCTAGAGGACAGGAAGACGTGCGTATATTCCGCACAAGCGGTGAATGAGCAGAGGACTTCCACTAGTTGCGGGGAACAAATACCTCATGAGCTCCGTGAATGCCAAGTTTAAAGCAATTAGTGTGAATTCATTATGTCAGATTCGAGGTTGATTATGCCTAAAAATGTCTTTAGTGCGTTAAAGTCTGCTTTCCGAAAATTTTCGAATGAAGTTTTGACACTGTTTTCAAGGCAGTAACAGGAGTGAATCAAAAAATGCTGGCAAACTGTTACGATGTCCTGGAAATGACCTGATGTCAACTCTGTCCACCATGTGAGCTCCATTCGTGATAGTCGGGCCAAGCAAGAAGTGTGCCTCTCCTGGATGATGTCTTGTAGGTTGCCCGATCTGCTGTGTCTAGCCCCTCTCATAGATTGAAACTGCTAAGGATTTCTAAAATCTACATTCGTGTTCCTCGTGGAAAACAAATAGCCGGTTGGGTTTTGATGAGCTGAAATCGTCCGTACTAATATGGAAACGGGAGAAATGTTGTGTAAACGACAGACCGTTTGCGGCATGAAGAGCGACCTCGTCGTCGGATATGCCGTACGACGGGGAACGGTAGAGAACACCAAGAAGTAACGTGTCACGACTAGGAAGCTGGAGTTTGGGCCAGAGTTAGCCACATTTCTTTGGACAGGCAAACTCCCCCATGACAATCGGCACCGGAATTCTCTGGTTTGAGAAGGCAACAGAGCCTTTCCTGCGTCCGCGGTAGGGGGCTGTTCGGTACAATAAGTACCCAGGGCCACGCGGCCAAATTTCACTGGTACCTGCCGGAAGCCAGACCCCAGTGAGCGTTAGCTTCGTGGACCACTTGTTTGATTTCTTGTAGTTTGTTTTTAGGGACCAGACAGTTAGTATACACGCACCTGTGGGCTACTTCCACATTTGGCTGGGTACAAAAGGAGACATAACAGCACGAGAAAGAGCTTGAGAAAGCAGTCCTTATTGAATCTTTTGCTAACGATTCAAGTTCATACCAAGTTGTACGTAATCTGTTGATCCAATAAATGGCCTTTCTCAATATCCAATGGAAGATAAGATAGTTTATCATTGAAAAAGCCGGTGAGAAGGTGCTCGTGGGGACGGGATTTAATAAAGTATCAAATGGAAAGATATACGATAAAATAAAATCTTTCACTATGACTGTAAAAACTCCTGAGACATTAAATAGTGTACCCGTACCCCGAAATTGACAACTCGGCACCACTGAGAAACAAAGTACGATAAAACAGAAGTGAGCCCACTTAAGCAAGTGGTCGTTGGTTGGGTATGAACAATACGACCGTTCGCCGATCAAGGAATGATAGGAATTATAAGTTACTCAAGAGGAAACAGGACAAATGTTTACTTTTGTACTTAGAAGTTGACTGAATAACAGTAAAGGAAACGGTAGCAGTAGCTGACGTAAGAATGAAGATAATCAATGAAGATTACTGGTATATAGTTCGGTAGATTTGATAATTTAGAAGTTTTGTTCTAAAAGATAATAAGACGCGGTGACAACCTACAACGATAATGGAACAGAGAACACATAGTTTAACAGACTTTAGGAAAATCAGGAGTCCTATTGGCAAAAGGGAATGCGTGGAAGGCGGCAGAACTTCATGAATCTCCTTAAGGAGTAGTGGTCGTTCCATAACAACCGGAGTGCGTAAACCTTCCTTCGGGAACTTTTACCCGATATTGTTGGCCAAAGACCGACAGCTCCGAGCTGCCTCCACTTTTTGAGTTACTAGAGGGCTGTTTTTTCAAGTTTTTCCCGCACAACATTTAGATGGCAATTTGAATTGGATTACAGGTGACCCCAAACCACCCAAGGTAAATGCGGTTGGAGCTAGCCAAGTAAGAGCCATTCCTTGCTGCAGGAGGTGACTCCAGCAGACTCATAAGATTTTACAGCTCAGGGGTGGAATAACACCGAACGGAAATGTGTGGGGTGTCAGGGTCATAAGTGTAGAGGAACAGTGACGGTATGTTCTAACATTAGTGTTACATTTTCTGATACATCCAGATCTGCGGGTGGATGGTCATACGAGATAATGAGAGCACCTGCTTCTGACGTGATTGTGGGGCGGGAGTTGCTTTCTTTGTAGACACCAGCCTTATTTGACATTAGGGATTAGGACTCTGGCGTTAGCTTCAATTCCGGGGTCAGCTTTGATGTGCGACCTTGTTCTATCATGCTGACAGCGCCCCTGCAGCTCTTGCAGTGAACGATCCACTGAACAACCTTGTGAATTTGCACGTTTTCTTCATTTTAGTCGTTTAGCTTCACTTTTATCGTGCTAATCTTTGAGGGTAAGGTCAGAAAAAGTCTCACTAACGTCCTCGTAGCTTTTGGGTGAAGTCTGTTTGCAGAAGTCATGCTTGTTATTTCTGGGGGTCAAGAGGTGGCTAATACTGTTTTGGCTTTGCTCGCCTTGAGAAAATGTAGTTGGAAACCGTCGGCAAAACAGGTCACGTGTACCTGAGCTCCTTACTTCTTAAGTTAATGGCGGCTTCCTCAATTTGACCGATGGAAAAAGCCACTGCCTCACGAGCAACCGCCACATCCGTAAGGATGGACGCGGTGTACTCATTCGAGGAGCTCAACTTGATCCAAATATAGCTGTTTCTACCGTGGTCAGGTAAAGTGCATTAACGTTCTAAGTCGTTCTGCAGTTGCACTTGAAAGCATCTCGTTTCTTCTAGCTGAAGGTGGCGAGCAGCGGGACGGGTACGAGCTAGTAGAGGGCACAACTTTCACGGAATGGACAAATGATATAGATAAGTGATCACGTTTGGGAAATGAGTAAGTTGTACTGGTCTTCCTAAAGGCCAGTACACTGGAATTGGTTCCACTACCGGCATGTCTGATATTACCAACCTGTCTGAGTAGTCGTGGAGAAGCCGAGTTGGCCACAAACACTCGGTACATCCTATCTACCACTTCTGCTGGATCTCGTGCGTGTCAGTGTGTTGTAGGACGTGAACAAATGCGGCAAATGTGAACTTAATAAAAGCGACGAGTAATTAAGGCAATACGTAAGGTGAGGAAAGAGTGAAAACGGACGACTATCTGTTCAGATAATAAACGACAAGAAAAATACGGTAAAGCATGAAAAACTGTTAATTCCGATTCTCACAGAACCAAAAATCAGTAGAAAGAGGACCAGAATGACAGCACAAACATTTCCTTCACTATCCTGGTTATCCACGACGACCTCAAGCCCTACTGGAGAAAACCATCGTGCGCCTGTCAGACAGTGCAGTCCTCAAATTTTTATTTCAACGAGAAAAAGAAACTGACGGCCATACGGCCGCGACCCTGATGAGTTCTTTGAGATGCGGGGAGAAATCGCGGGAATAGTTTAGGGCGAGGTGATAGAGGAGCTATCCGAAGAATAATTGGAAAGAACCTATAATTAAACAACTATTAAAAATGACTGTGTATAACAGATGATTGCCGGAGAGACTATGGGTCTATAAAGTAACCTCATAATTGCGGTACGGGTAACTTAAATGTTTTGATTCGCCCGCACAGTTCCGTTGACCGGTATCAAACTTTACGTGTGGACAGAAGTTAATAAGCTCCTATGGTTAAGTTGTTCATTCTTCATTGCGTCTGCAAGTTTGAGGTACTGCTTGTTTTAACGCATCGCTAACTAACTATGTTCACAGTGTTCAAGGCCGTGTTTTTTGCCTCACTTTTGACGGCATCCAGTGTTGTCGCTGGCCGCGTCTGTATTCGGCAGTTTTATTCGGTTTGTTCGGTCATTTTTCACCGGTAATGTCACACTCAGAAATGCCTATAGTGTTTTCATTTCTGTGCTAAGTTTATGTGTGGTTGTAGTCTAACGGCGTTTGTCATAATGTCACGTGACAATCTAACGGTTTCCCTGTTCAAGGAAAACCGTTAGATTGTATAGAATCTATATTTGAACAACCTTAGACCGAAAACCGAACACTCCATCAGACATATACATGTCCGTTGCGTTAACACAGCAGTATTGTTGTAGTGTTCATTATGGTCACATAATCAAATTTGATTACTTATGTATACATAAGTCTACGATTTAATAGAATTCACTTTGTCGACAACCACAAACTGACGTATTGAGTACTGATGTGTAGTAGGGGATTTTGATTTTCATATAGACCTAATGTGGGGTCCGTGGCGCAGTGGTAAACATGGTGATGAGGATATGCAATACTGGCGAGCTCTACTGAGAGCGAAACTCGAGTCTAGTAGTCCTCTTTGAAAGGGGGCGACTGGAAGGTCTATGGGAATGTGAAAGTTGTGTTCAGTTATGGATGGTGTTTAGTCTGTGTGAAACTGACGTATTTAAACTATGCGTCACAAGTTCTCTGTAATTATCAGAGTACGCTTGCCTCTAGTCAGAGATCCCATCCACCGACGGCTTTAGAATACATTGAGCACGCGTACGACACACAGTGCACCGGTGCGGTACTGACTGGTATATTAATAATGGTCATTATGCTGTCGAGTAATGAGTCTCCATACGATCGCCCAAACTTCTTGGTGTTCGTCAGAATATTTCAAACAGCAGTGAGTATAACTCGGTCCATGAGCCTAACTGGATGAAGCTCCAGAAACGGCTACGAATGCATTATGTTGGCGTGGTGGTCACAACGTACTGTCGCTCAAGAAATTCTGGATCAGTGGGATCGTTCTAAATGGTTTGGGCTTGGTCAACTTCTTCCCCGTTTTCAAAAAGGTCTCAGGCACTCCGTTTGCAAATCACCAAGGTACTGACCCTGTTCATAGTACATCGACGTTGCTTGGGTCCACTTCACTTCGTAAACGAAGCGAAATGCACCAACAACCTATCCGTGAGGATCAAGTTGGGTTTCGCTTTGGCCGTGTCTACACTGATTACACCTTCACACTTCGCTCGATGCTTGAACTCCTCCACTCATACAGAAGGCCAATAGTTGTCTTCTTGGACATCTTGGAGGCTTTCATTTCAGATGACAGAACTGTACTCTGTGACTGTCTATCAAGAAAGGGCATGCAAGTGAAGTAGTGTAAAAATCCTGAGAGCAATTTAATCTTAGGGCAAAATAAAGCCGATCTCTAACATCTCATTTGGGCGCCACAAGGTTGTCCAGCCTCCCAACCCTCATTCAACTTTGCAATGGACGAGATTCTAGAGTGTGCTTCAGGTAGATTGCACATATGATGCTGTGGAATTGCTTCAGGCGCTCGGCTCCGAGATGTGCAGTACGCAGAAGACATCGTCCTAACGTCTGGTAGTTTGCAGGGAGCCCAGAACACGTTAGACAGATTAGAGCTTTCAGTTTATCAGTTTGACATGACTTTTGCACCTTCTAAATGCAGGATGTCGCTGCAGGGTAAGCAGTACTCTGCGCCTACTCTCACCCTTGATAGTGAGCCGTTAGAGGTGGCTGAGGAGTTCGTATGCCTTCAGCGCTACATCAGTGCCGATAGAATCTCTGATGAGGTCAGAAACATCACAGTGAAAGCTCGGATAGCGTTTGTCAACTTACGCCATTTATTGTGTCGGCACGATCTTAGTCTTTGTCCCGAAGGTCGAGTGTATAATGCCATAGTAATGGTAGTACTATTTTGCTGCCGCGGACTTTGATATATCTGCTCGGCGGATGCTCATAGGGTATAGGATATACAACTTTGATCACCGTTACTTCAAAAAAGTCGGCGGCGTGCGCTGAAAACACTGTCAGAAATGACGAAGTTCGCCGACGTTTCTTCTGAACGGATAGTCTCTGTCCACCCCTGAGTGTTGTTTTGTTTCACAAGCTCCGCTGGCTTGGGCGCATCCTACAACTGTCCGCTAAACGACTGTCACATCGTGCCTTATTTGTGGGTGGTTAGTTAGTCTAGAATTGGCAGCCCGGGGGTCAGCGCATGAGTTGGGTTTGGGGTATCAAAGCTCTCACCGTGAAACTTGCTCCACTCTGGCGCTGTCGGCTTCTTGGATCACATCGGAAGGACAGTGAACATTTTTGGTTGGTGAGGCTATCTGTTATAGCGAAGGACAAAATTCGGCGGCGCTAGTCTTGGTGCCTATCGTCTACTGAACCCCTTGACTCGAAATACAACAAAGTTCGCCGTGAACTAAAACGCAAACATACAAAGGTCTGCGTGAAGAATGTGAGGCTTTATTATCCGAGTAAGCTAGAGAAATGGAGTAGACATTTGTGCCGAAGGATAAACGGGTCCTGCATTTCACGATTTGTGGGCTCACTAGACTTTGGCAAGGTGTTATTGGTACCATATCTGATAATGGCAGCTCATGACCTTATAACTTGCTGCGAAGACTTGGTAGGTGGGTTGGAAACTTTGAGAAGTAGTTCAATTGTCTTATGCCGGCTCATGGAAATCGTATGGCTATAGCATCCCAGATAACCCTCCGTCGGAAACTGAAGTAGAGTTAGGGTTTGAATTATTGGCATACAATAGAGCCTCAGATGTGGGCCTTCTGTTTCCAACATTCTTCATGATTGGCGGTGAAAAGTTGCTGTCTGAACTGGTCATACTTCTCCGTGACATAAAGGATACTGAAGAGTTGCCCGTTGATTGGTTTTCATCAACTGCCTTTCTCGTTATTGAGAAGGGTAGCATGACGGCTTATGACAACCACATAGATATCAACCTTGCCTCTATCACATCCATGCGGTTCATGGGTCTCATACTGTCGGTTATTCGACAAGCTTTCTGGGGATGTCTCCATCGTGAAGGAATAGCAGTGAAAGATGTCAGTTTGTTGAATTCGTTTCAAACTCACTCACTATGTAGGATGCGCAGTTTTCACGAGTGTTCTCTATGTCAAGTTGAGTTCTACACGGGTGTTTGGGCTTCGCTTTCCTTTCCAGCTTTGTGAAAGAGCATTCCGTGGTTTTGAGGATCTCGAAAGGTAGCCCTAACCAGGTAGTTCGTTGATTGATATTGACGATGCGGACTGCGTTGCTTTATTTGGTTCTTCTTCAGATAGCATACAACACACACCAAATCAGCTAAATCATATGGCTGGTCCGCATGGTATACACTTCACATCTTCAAGGGATAAAGGGTTGTTACAAGATTCGGTCAGCATTGTCCATGTGCTTTTTATCACTGGTAGATTGCTGGAATTTGTTGATAGTCTCACCTACCTGGGTAGTTTCATCTTGCTAGCCTCTAACTTTGCTTAGGATGTGTGGATGAGGAAGGTGAAAGCACGTAGGACTTCCGCCAACCCAGGTCACTTGTCATGTGACAGAGATGTCTACTTGTCGGCTAAAATTAAAGTTTACAATGCGTATCTCAGCTCTGTTTTGTCCTATGGATCAGAAGAGGGGATCATTCGTGCAAAAGGTGCTTATGAACTTCTGGTATTCAATCACCGTTATCCCCACAAATTAGTCTGTATCAACTGCGCTAACTCTGTGAGCAACGCGACAGTCTATCGGCGCCTGTTGAGAAATGTACCAGTTCGTGATCGACAACCGAGGTAATGAAAATGTGCAGTCACTTTTCGGTTGGGTCATGTACCTCGTATGTTGCTAAAGTGTGTACCACACAGGGCATCGTTTACAGTGGATGCTGATGACTTAAAGAAACCGCAAGGCGATCAAGCGATGATATGGCCATGGCCTGTGAAGGCCTCGATCGTCCCGTTTCGCAAGCTTGTTAAGTGCCATCTGCCTTGTTAAGAACACTCTCTGGCATTCCGTTATGTCGTTGTCAATGGCGAGGTTGTATCCGCAAACATGTTGACTATTCTCTCTCTTGACACTTAATTGTTTTTGTTTGCTGTTCGTTCATTTTTCCTGTTTTCCTTGTTCCTGTACCTTCACACTTATTTATTGTGCTGCAACTTTGTGGTCCATTGTCAGGACCAGTGGCATCCTGAACCATTATACTCACAAATGCGACTCAAAGATAAGAATAGTGATGACAGTAATGATGAACTGCGAAGTATTTGGTTGCAAACTTCAAAATTATTTTTAGAATGAGCATACATTGCGCTTGGCCGATTCATGTAATTCGGGTGGTGGAGCCTGATTTCGAAGGCGATTTTTTTGAGAACATTTCGAACAACCAAATCTAACCTACCTCCTTAAGTCTAAAAATCCACTACAGGTGTACCGGCGCTTTAACACCTGTCGCACGGCAAAAGTGATTAATGCCCTCTCGATTGGATCGGAGTGTTGCCCGCCAATTGTTTATAAAAGTTTCCCTGAGTTTCACGAACTGCCGTCATATAAAGCCTGCCGGTTATTTTGACATAATAAAGATTAGGTTCTGTGATTTTCACGTCGACTTCGTACCCTGTTTTTTGAAACAGAATAACAGTTAGTGAGCATCAAGGAAGCATCGAGGAAGCTCTTCAGTCTCCCAACTTGTGTGGAATAATTTTGTCAGTTTTAATATCATCCTTTGTTTAGCATGTTTGAAAAGGGCTTGAGAAATATGACCTGGATTTGGAGTATTGCTACGTTTCCTCAACTTAAGCTCCACGACCATTTTTTATTCCGGCTGGCGGTCACCTGGAACGCCATGCCTGGCCATTGAATTCTCGTCGTCTACGTATTCCGGGTAGAATTGATTGAGTCGCTCTTTGGAGTATTTAGTCCCCCTGTTGTTTTGGCGCTTCTGGTTGGTGATAAATTAAATGTTTTTCAAATATCGCATCGCTTGCGGTAACTCAGCAGCCAACGCACACGCGTATCACAGAAAATGGCATTCTGCCATCTCTGGATAAATGGGCTGTTCTGTCTCTTTTTTGGACTGCCTGATCGGGTAGTTACGACAACTTTACGCATGCCATTGTTTTGCTTGCATTCAAATTCTTGGCTGCCGTGGTCACATTTGCATCAATGTAGAATAGGGAGATGTTTGCCCACAAGGGTTATCTGGATAGCAGAAACCCAGTTATCTCTTGATTACATGGCTCCTGCTGAACACACCTCTCCACAACAGGCTCTCTATTTCTACGATTTCTTACCATGCTTGCCAGGTTTCGACACCTGACTCGAATCGGGTAATTTTCTCTCCCGTACCCTTTGAAAACCGTTGCCTGTCCTCTCTTAAGTCTTATTCTGCAACTTTTTCCAGTTACGACTGTATAGTTTGAGCCAATGGTAGAAGAAACAAGCATACACTGCAGCATGCTCCGAGTCCAGGTTATTTCCTCGAACTACGCTACTGTCTGTAACAAGGCACCACTATTAGTGGCCCACTGTCTACGGTTGAGGTGCACTTGATAGTCCCCATGTGACACACTGGAGTAAGATGGTCATTTCGAGTAGTCAAATTGCCTGTTAGTGCGGCGATGTCTGGATGTTTCGCTTATTTCAAAAGATCGATGGTGGCACCATAAAATAGTTCTTGATAGCAGCTAAACAACTGTCCGCTGGAACTAGTGCTGAGGAACTGAATACACAACGTTTTCTCTTCTGCCTAGCAGGCCTTAACCATCGTATTGGGTCTGACGGCGTATAAGGAACTGTTAACAAGGCAATAATAGGTCTGCCTTGGATCTTAACGAGAACCTTTCTACAGCTTGACTATGTCTTTCAGATTTAACGTCGCCAGGAACCTCGAGAGATCGAGAGGTAAACACAATTGAATAAAGAAACTTGAAGTGCAGATTCATGTCATATAAACAGAACGTAGGTAGAGCTGAGAAAGCACATACTAGGATACCTTGTTGAATCACTTATCGAACAGAGGAAACATTCAAAACACCCATGTTTATCAAATGTCTTGGTTTTACCAACTACCATCCGAAGGCAAAGAAGATAACTGGTCCAATTAGGACAAGAGAGAGGTAGTGGCTTAATAATGCCCCTGTCAGAGGAAAGATGATCTTTTACACTTATCGGTTGTTTGTGTCACGGAACAGATTTGGCATAAGTGGGTCTATCTTGCTGGGACTGACTAGTCCACACTTATGAGGAATGAGGTAGTGTTGTCCAGTTCTCATTGTTGCTACTAGCATTATATACTTTCAAAGATACACCAGTTTTCTAAATGGTTCAATCATATTGCACAGCAAAAACCAGTGGTTACGGTCAGCCGTGGGAGTGCTGTTTTTGACATTACCTTTTCTACCACCCTGTAACTTATTTGAAAGACAGCAACGTTGCAACTGTAGTGCTTTTCTTCTAAGTTCGCGAGATCTTGCCTCACTAACTGAGCCCCCTAAATAGTCAGTGGTGCAACCTCGAATCTTCTCGGTGTAACTACTTTTCGTCTGACTACTCCCGTTCGGTTTGTCTGCCGTAGTCGCATGCACTAAGACGAAAGCCTCAATCAACACACTTCTCCGGTTTAATACACCATCATGTCAGGATAGAATGACATGATGGAACAGTCAGTTTTTTACATTGACTAGAGGGCTTTCTTATCCTTCCTGTGGCTTATGCCCAACCGATTTATTCTTGCTTTATAAATATATGAAAATACTGCAGTGTATGCAGTGAGCTGAGACGAAAGTCGTAGTAGATCCTGTGAACTTTGAGTATGCTTCTTGTTTCCAAGTTCTTGCCTCTTACCTATTGCAGTGTCGTAGACTTCATTTTAATTAAATCCGTATTTACTCTGTCCTTCATTGCTAACAGCGGACCTCTTAAACTCTTCAGATAAAAAAATGAGCTACAAAATCACAGCTAAGAACTGCGTAAGATAAGAAAGTAATCATTTATCAGCCATAATGTTTATACCACAAAATGGCAACCCGCCGTTATAGCCTATCACCGGCTGTGGTCAGTGTTTTCTTTAGAATAAAATTTAAGGTCATATGGAACCCCTATATTCTTAGCAGAAGTAGACTGTGAGCGGCGAATAATTTTATTATTCTCTTCAAATGAGCATACTTGTTTATGATGCACCTATAAAGAGCTGTGTTGTGACAGTTTATACTTTATAGTTGTGGTTTAAAAAACACGTTTTAAATTGAGAAAAGCTCTAACAATGATGGTGACACTAACAACAGTGAAGTCGTGTTAAAGAGTGTGGAACGTCGTTCTGTGTTTGGATGTGACAGTTGTTACTGCTAAAGAGATACCGGGGGATAAAGTAACAACGACGAGTGGTGTTAGGAAAAACATCAGAAGTTGTGCCAAGGTCAGTGAATAGTATGCAGTCGCACTGCCGGTGTCACATTATATGGATTCACTGAGTGATAACAAGATGTTTGGTTTTTTCAGGCAGGGAATCTCGGCGCTGGAGGATAGGTATACGTTACAGCTTTTCTTGTTTAGTGCGGAGAGTTGAAATATGGGACAACGAATGCCCACGTAGCATTACGATATAGTTGAATGCATGCATGATGGTCTACATCCAAGTCATTTGACATGTACACATATGTGTACGGACATGTGCGATAGGACAGTAGGAGTTTTATGAATTGAAGTAGCAATCTTAGCAGACCTTGATGGATGTCACTGTGGTCGTAATCATGACCTACTCAGGCGGGGAGTTCCAGGTGTGTCGGCCAGTACGGAAAAGAAACCCTTCATTGAACACGTGCTGTGTCGACTGTTCGGTTTTAGAAAGTAGCCTCTAATTGGAATAACAACCGCAGTAGTAAACAAAAATCTGTGACGTTACCTTTGAATCTTGAGAAACATGAAGGCTGGTTGACAAGTGGGTATGCGTTAGACCCTCGTCCAATAACAATTTAGTACGTCTTTTCTGAAGAGCAATCGGAATGTAGTCTCAACAGGCATCGAGCTAGAGAACGCAGTGGGGTTTAGAAATAAACCGTATATTTTCAGAAGTGTTTAGAAATATTGTAAGTAGCTAACTCTAGCTTAGTCTGGGACTAACGATAGCAACCAAGAGGAGGAAAAAAAGATGCGCCAGATGGACTACATCCCACTCGGTGGCATTCAAAAGCTCGCCAAGCAGAAAGTGTGTGGAACCTTCGGAAGCGTTAAACAACGCTCAAAAAGGTCCGGGTTAAACAGCCTTGAATAATGGAATAGTAGATGAGTCGTCAGGAAAAGGGCAAGCCTTCACTGCGTGCAATTAGTTGAACGACTGAAGAAAGTGACCCTGAGTTCGTATCAGACTTTCTATTGCAGGCGTCCACAGAATCATGCGTACAGAACAAACAAGTAGGGAAACAGGGTTGCAGCCGGGATCCTTAGAGAAGCCACACGATCGCTGGTCACTACAAGACACGTGTCAGGTTGCATCTCTGTCTGCTGTCTTCTAGAAGAGAAGGAATGGCTGCATAGGGCTATTGGAAGTAGGGTTTCGTATGCAGTCTTTGAACAGTTTAATAGTACGACTCCGAACAGATCTTAGGAAAGGTTTATATTCCTTTATATAATACGGTCAGATTAGGGTGATGAATAGAACTGTTGTAAATTTTGCTGAAAAAGTCACATTATAATTGAAAGTATGATAGTTGCTTCCTTGACATTTGCTTCAGTGTTAAGAGAGCCTTGATAGGGATGCTACATTCTAGTGTCGATGTTTTCTTGTATCCACAACGTGGACACATACTCTGTTGAGACTATGCAGTGACTTGTTTGTTTGATATGCGTGACCCTGAGTTTGGTGACGTTAGGCTCGACAGACTTCACCTTGAACCAATGAAAAGGAGCACGAACACTGCGGACAGCAGCGTTTTACTGCAATTTACAGAACGTCTGAGGAGCAGATCTATCTGACGACAGATTATTGAAAAAGTTGTAGTTTCGGGACGGGACCTTAGGTGATGCACTAGAGCTAAATTTTTACGGCGAATAGAGTAGAATGCACTCTCATTAGATTTCAGTGTTCTGCTAAGTATGGTTCCAACCCTCGGAAAAGGCTGTCTGCAACACCGTGGCGACGGTGCTTGCTCGATAGAACGAAATGGTTTGAACGGTCAAGTGCTTTAGGAACGTGAAGATGTACGCGACCGACATCTTCACAAATATGAGCACCAGTTTTCCGTTGTCCGCAGTGAGTTCGTACTGAAGGAGAGGACGCTGAGAAATTCACGTTACATAAAGAGTCTCATGCCAACAAGCAGTTATACAACGAATTATGTTATATTGCCTCGGGAATATATGGCACGTGTTGACGAAGTAGAAACCTCGATTTTTAGTGATAATGCATGGCGTGTCAAAACTACTCCCATTCGGCTACCGATGTGGATGCCATTATTTGGGTGATGTCACAAGTCGGAAAATCATCTAGCTACCAAGTCGATACGAGTGAGAATGTGTAAATCACCCGTTGCTGTTGGTGGAGGTCCGAAAATGCTGATACGTACGGGATCTATATATATATATATATATATATATATATATATATATATATATATATATATATATATATATATATAACGGTATGACGGTGGATCCTTCATTGTTGGCATGCTAAACGGCAAAATGTTTATTCGTCGTTGCTGGACCAGGCAAAAGGTTTCTAAACAAGCCTCTTGAACGAGATATTGTAAAAAATTTTAAAATAGTTTCCGACAGTTCATGTGATCGATAAGCCCCAGTAATGGTGTAGGAAAATCACGTTTGATTATACTATGCGTTTTTGTCTGGGTTTTTACCCGAACTTTAAATTTGTTCTTGTGTGGACCACTGGCCTGAAGAATATCTACGTCGGATGATGCGTCTTGTTCGTCGTTCATCTGTTGAATGTCTGGGGTGTAGTGAGAGGTGTCGCCCAAATGACGTAATTCGTTTGGTGAATAACTATCTACATAAGTAGATGGCCTGTGGTTAGTAAAAGCAGGGGGTTTGCATCATTCAGCAAAAAAACTAAAATGTTTGACAGCCAACCAAACCGGCAGCAACTGAAGACATACACTACAATAATGAATCCATGTGGACTACAGTGATTTGGAAAAAATGGCACCGGTCGCCAGCTTTTATCAACCACTTGTTGAAGCACAACCCGACCACCAAAACTGACGTGTTTGTAGCGATAGTCATTGTAATAGATGTACTCGAGTGGTGAACTGATGTTGCTGGTGCAAACATCTGATTTATTGAGCTGAACGAATTGAGTGATGCCTCAAGGGATACCACGTTTTTAATTCCTTCGGAGCTCAAAGATTCTGTGAGTAGTTTCGGCGCGTAAGAATGTTTAAATGCGAAGCATTGTTAGAATTAAATCACGGTAATAAAACGATCGATTTGGCTTACCGATGTGGGGTTGGGGAAGTCACTGGTGGTTGTTGTATCCTCAGCCAGCGGATGTAATCCAGTCTTGTTGCCTTGTTGCTTGGGAAATGTCAACTCGTAGAATGCTAAATTGCCACTTAAAAAGATTAGCAATACCAAAGTTGGTCATGTGTTAGAAAACTTGAAAACAACGCATACAGTATTCATCAAGGGTGGAACTGGCAAGTGAAATATATGAATGAGCTCAATCGTTGGTTGAACGTCAAAGAGTTTGTGATTTTTTTCTCGGTCCGAAAGATGCTCATAAAAATTAAAGTACTCAGAGTAGTGTAGTAATTGCACCCTTCGGAACTTCTTCTTCTACTATAAAAATTTTAGGGTCAGCCCGCATCAAGTCCACCTTGGAGAAATTAGTTTTACCCTGCGTGATGTTCTGGTCCATGTTAAATGATGGACTGAGAAAAAATAACACAAGCGATTTTGTAATGGTGTCGAGCGAATAGACCCTTGGTTGAATTTGCAGCGGAAAAGATCCACAACCAGTTGACAACACCAATTTGTAATGAAACTCTAGTCCGCGGTGACGCGGGCACCCACGCATAAGTAACCGTATCTTAACGATAATTAACTGAGAAAAATTAAATTTACTTTAAACCTTTGGTATCGGGACTCACAGACAAGCTTAATTCGGTCGCTTTCCTCGTGGCCGCCTCATATTTGCGTTAGCTTATGGTTTCTTTGCTATTACTTTTTCTCGTGTGTGGTCGCTGTCTGTTAACTTGTCATTACTTGGGCTACATCGTGTTGAAGCATTCCGGTGGATGTGACCATGTGTGTGTGGTTGAGTTCAGAAAATGGTCATGGGACCGGTAACGGTTTTTGCACGCGTAAGCAGTCTGTTCAGTTGGCATAGCTTAACACTAACTGTGGAAACTAAGTGACACGTGATGTGGTTAGTGAAGGACTGTGAAAACACCTAGAGGGTGGTGATTTCTCTCACGTCGATTCTGACAAAGTATACCGAGATAATTCGTTCGTAATTAAATATAGGGGTGTAAAGATTATTTTCATACTGAGTTACAGATGACTGACATAACATGGCAATGCAGTTCATAAGATGACTTGAGATGTCTTGAGCAAGCTAGCCTATGCCCTCTTGACCCCGTACCGTTTGTTTGCGACCGCTTGCTACATATACAAAGTGGGCATGCCGGTCATGACTGCTGAATATTCCGAAGTCTGGTGCACTGAGTTATTTTTTCTTTTATCTCCCCTCCTACTAATCAGGGCGCGTTTTAATTTGGCTAATCAGTCTCGGTTTAGCCGAATTTCTGTCAGCAAATTATCAACATCACTGATGTACAACCAGCGGTGTTGATGCTCAAAACTAGAAGAGAGTATAACTGTATAGCTCTATACTTTTGACTAACAAATAACGCCAAGCACACTAGTTAGGTAACTCATTCAGTTGGCTGTACTGGATTAATTACTATCCTCCTGAACGCCACTTCTGTCTGTTACTGGACGATATAGCATGCGTGTGTAGACCGGCTTGTTGGAGTTTGATCTGTGGAAGCAAACGCTACTGGCACTTTGTGTTCCGTTTTCTCAGAGCTGTTTATGAAATGTAGACGTCTTATTTTTGGATTTCTGAGTTCGGTTATGTTTCTGTTCGTCACTTCCCATACCTTCCTTCTCTTTTTCTTTCTGCCTGTAGCAAAATTGCATAGAACAGTAGTTCTGGGAAGAACGCGACTGTTGTGCTGCGCGTTACAGATAACCCTCTTGTTAGTGTTATTTCTACCTTCACTCTCCTTAAACTACGCTTTTTTCTCGTTCTCATGGCTATGTTGCGATGTTGTTGGGGATTCCCTCGGGTTTCCAGTGCATGTTTGATGGGAGGGTGTGCATGCGAGTATAAAAATGGAGACCACTTCCGGCGACGTACTTGTGCCGCTGCGTCTTTTGACCTTGGTAACGACAACAAGCTAACCCGGACACGGATGTTGCCGTCCATATATGCGTCTGAGAAAAAGCCATTCCACTGATTTGATGTGTATAGACAAGCGAAAATGTAACCCTTGCTTGAAAGGTACAAGTTGATCTGTAATCATTCTAAGGAACTCTGTTCTACCAGACGCGGCAGTATTAAGCCTCGCAGTGAAATATCTTCTCCAGTCTATTTACTTTACTTCTGCTTTAGAAAATGGACAATTTCGATGCGACATACAGTGCCGTAGTGCAATGTGTTGATGATTTTCTGGAGAAGCACTTCCGTCCATTTGAAGGCATTGAGACGATTGCTGCACATGGAGGTTATGATCCGCGAAGTGTACCGGAAATCGGCTGTCCAGTCATCCCTCCTATTACGATGTCAACAACTTTTCAACAGAGTTCTCCAGGAATAGCGAAGGTGAGTAATTATAACCATCGTGTCCTCATCTTCTTTAGTACGATTACTCAAGAGCTGGCAATTTTTCCAGAGAATGTTTAGAAAAATGTATTGCACAACTTGAAGCTGGAGATCACTGTTCCGTGTACAGTTCTGGGCTTGCATGCTTGGCTGCAATAACTCAACTGTTATCATCCGGTGATCACATAATTGCTTCGGATGATATGTATGGCGGTGAGTTGCAACATCTCCCAAATTACATCTTAACACTTTTGTCTACCAAATGTTTCCAAAACTGGATGGATCTTTCATTGTATGCTTGACTAGTTTTATCTTTACGCAACTATCACATTTTTCATCTATTTTTGGGTTGTATCCCATTGTCTTATTGTAAACAGAAATAACTTAAGTTCTGACAGTTCTCTTTTTGAGGTAAAGCAATACGGATCATAATGCTTCATGATGTACACTTTCAAACCAGGACTGAACAACAGGTTTCATGCTTGCTTGGACTCATCAGGCGGAAATAGTCTGCATGAACCAATAATCCATCACTTTACGAGCCGAAACTGTTGACCTCATCGACGCCACTTCTGTGAACATTGTTTGCGATGAATTCGTATAGTGATTCTTGCATCGAAGACGATGACACGTTGAAACAGTACAGTACAAGATTAAGATTTGTCTACCTCAACTCATTATATACTGACATACTTTTCTTGCAAATTAAATGCTAGGACTGGCAATAATTGAGTAACATAACCGAAGTTGTTTCGAATGTACGTCAGACATTCACCTACTTGCAGTGTAACGTAAATTTCACAACTGAGAGAAAATACCGTATGTATAGTGTGTCCACACAATTCACAATTCAGAGGCATTCGCTTAATTTTGTTTACACAAACCAGTAATAATCAGTGGACGATCATTTTGGTAATTCTACCATAAATGTTGCTTGAATTAGGTAGTATGGTCCATTGACTTATGATGTCGGTGTAAAACTTCACTTTACTTTTTTAAAACCAGGAATATAACCCATTATGTTTCTAATCAGTACACAGTTGTAGAGAACAAGTGACTTGTACTGCTCAGTTGATTCCATTTTTACGGTCACTCCCAATTCAAATATGATGACCTACGTGATACCGCTTCAGAGCTATAATAATGAGTGGTTTTCAACGTTCGATGGTCCGCATCATTAAGTTGCACTTCACCCCCAAGGCGCCTGAAACGTAGGACCTCATAATCCTCGTGGAACAACGTATCATTTTCGAATCATCGGTCAGATATTATTATCACTAGTATTAGTATTGTGTGCAGTAGTTTAGTGCTTTTAACAGAGTCGTTTGGAAAATATACAGCATGTTTCTTATTTCTTGTAACCCAAACAGTCGAGTGGACGTGAGTCGTGTTTTAAACTGCATGATGGCGGTCTGATTTCACTCCGCGTTACTAATAACCATTACGCAGCCGTGATCGGTAAAAACAACGAAGTCGCATACAAGGTCCACTTTCTGTGTTCACTCATCAGCTAACTACAACACAGTAAATTTGAAAATACTGGTCAAGGTAAGTAGGAAAAACGGTCGTTTGTGATTGCGGTCTGTGTGTTTGATAACAGTTTGGTGGTCATTTTTCCAAACTGTGCGACTGATAGCTTGCAGGCCAGGGGATTTTAAATACTCGAAGAAGCGCAGAGGCCATGGTTGGTTAATCGGAAGCGGTCAAAATCAGGAATTTCACCACCTTGGATAAATTTCTTGGCACTCAGCATCTTTGTTGTTAACGGACTGAGTGGATCCCGTCAAATGAGTAACATTTACCGTCGAAACTGTATCAATATCGCCACCGTTCAACCACGCACGATACTGGTCACGCACCCTATCTCTTATAACCCGACCAATATCCGGTGCTCAACGCGAGCAAGCCAATGGGTACGTACGTTCGTCGTCGAACATGGAGGTTTGTCTTTGAGTTGTGACGTGACAACAGGAAGTGGACGAAAACTCGTAAACAACTGGGCAGCAAGGTTTTCTGAGCGTTCTTGTTGTAAGTTCATCGGTATGATTTACTCTGGAACGGAAACTAATTCATAGACGTTTCTTATTCACAGAGCGTTTCAGCTCGCCGCCTAACCTACCCTGTTCGATCGAATTCACAATTTAAAACAACGGTTGCGTAACTGCTTTCAAGCACGTAGTCCACATGTTCTAGTGACCGATTTTTCTATTCACATTGGTCACAATTTCTATGCTCATTGCATTGCAGTTGACTTGATGATTATATACAAAAGTAAGCTTTGTTCGCTGCATTGTTGTTCTCATGAATTCAGTGAATAGTTAAGAACGAGCCAAGCAATCCAAGAATCTTGAGTAATATGTCAGTTTGTTAAATGAGGTTTAGCGTTTTCTTCTTACTACTGATTCACTAGTATTCAGTTATTTTTATTACTTTGTATACAGCCAGTTTGTCTTAGTTGTAACTATCTGTCAGCAGTACAAATTGACCAACACTCAAACATAGGTCTTTCGGTCCCCCTTGGCTTATAACCTAAGCATTTAAAAAGGCACAGGAACACCGCTCCGTACAAATTGGTTGCAAATGTCTACCATACTTAAACAGTTCACCGCAGGTTTCTGTTAAGCTATAGATGGAATCCGGATGCTTTACGTAAGGTTTTAGTGAACGAATGTCATTCGCCTGAGATGAAGCTACGATTTTTTCCCTTTATTAATTTACCCCTCCATAATTATCTCAATACTGAATCTGTGATACAAATGGACTTTTTGGAAGTCCTAATGGGAATTTACGTGGACGTTTTCCGCATGTACCATACGTAGTGTTCAAGTCTCGTAGGATCAGTAATATCCTTCATTCGCCTCGAGAGATAAATTTCCAGTATTTTACTTGTTCAGATCTTCAGCAAATGGGATACAATTAATTGTGCCTGAGTCACAAAGTAAATCGTCATGCTCGTTTTTGAAATCAAATCACAAGTTGAACAGATAGTCCACTTCTTGAGACGCCTGGTATCCGTTCCTCTTTTTTTAAATCAACAGAAAACCTCTTAATAGTTAGTTGTACAATTTGCAGACGCTAAACGCACTTAGGAAGGAATAAATAGCGGGAAAATCCGTATTAGGATGTCTGTAGCGTACTCCTGAGCTTCCGCACAGTTCGTCACACGTCTATTATACAACCAAATATTATTGGTGTCATTACAGTTTAATCACTTTTATAATACACAACTGCCCACAATGTGGGCTGGGTCTATGAGGTATAGTTCATTGGTAAGCGAAAAGTGGCGACAACTTCGCAAAAACATCAAACGAGGTTCATGAAATGTCTGGAGAGGAGACTGATTTGTTATTGTGCTACATGCAACCTTTTAAACAATATGTCGGCTCATCAAACAAAGTTCGCTTTACCGTGGATTGCACGCCCTTAAGTCTCTGAAACTTAGTGATAATTATGCTAATTTTCGATTATTCTATGCGATCTAGACATAACAACCTGAACAGGAGTTGACGACAGGCATATTAGGGGGCACCGAAACTTAATTGTCACTACGGGCGCCGGCTACGTTTTTTTTGTCAGAACTTGGATGCTCATGCAATACTTTCTTAATGATTTTTTTAAAATAAATTACGGATGATGGCAATATTAAACATCTATCAGAGTTTAACTGTTGCCGTTTAAGTTTAGTTAACGCTCTTATGATTGGAATTTATTGCTACTTCCAAAAGCCAATATGAACCAAGTCTGACGCTATATGGTTCACTTACGTTAGTCACTGATGGTGGTTCAGTCGACACCTAGAAATCGTGACAAAGCAGAAAGGTCATCTACTGGAAACTACAACTAAGCGAACCGTTTGAGGTACTGAAATAAAAAATAACGTTATTTGAGTCTACCTGTCTTCCGCTCTTTGGTAGTAGAGGCCAGCTAGAGAAGGCCATTTTGTTGCCTTTTGAACAAAGTGTAGCCCATTGTCAACATTTCCGACCGGACAGCAATTATGCAAGATGCAGTCGATTGAGTTTTACTCATAGGTATTGGCTCAGACTTTGAAACATCACTTATACCAAGCTGTCAGGACAGATAGAAGGGAAACACCAAACAATCACGAATTTCATATTAACGAGGGCGGTGGATATGCACATAATCATTTTTTGATTTCACTTGCTAACTTTATTAAATCTCGTTAAAATAAAGACATGTTGCAGGATGCTAACAAGTTGACTTATTCTTATCAGTCGCCAGTGTAAAACCTGCAAGCTGTATACTTGACAACATCAGATGAGCAAACCAGCCAAAATGATTTTCAGCTCTTAAGCACTAATGCAACAGTTGTTCCGTTCCATGTAGTCCGATCGCGCTAGCGATTCCCGTGTACACAAAACTGGCCGCTGTTGTTTGCTAAGTATTGTCTCAATCATGGCTAGCAATTTTAGGTTTGACTACGTAATAATATCGCAAACGATTTGACCGAGGCAACCAGATGATCAATCGCTGGGATGTTTGCGGAAGCACATGGGTGTCTTCGTTGAAGTCGAAATGCAAGTGAATATGTTAACTAAAATCCAGGCCCATCGGTTGCCCATCCGGCCAATTACTCACACATTTTTTACTGACACGACGAATGATCACAACCAGCGTAGTCCTAACTTTTGGGATTCATCTTAAGAAGCCGATCGTGTGAGTTTTCATCTGATTGACTGCTGCAGGTTGGTCTCCATATTTACAACTGTGAGTAGTGTCCGAATTCGAGTACGTGTTTTTTGTTTCTGGTAGCAGTCAAACTTCACTGCATGGGAATGTCTTCCAAAAGATTTCCTATCTCCATCGTTGTCTCTTATCTAATAGAGAATGATCACTAGCAGCCAGAGGTATTTGTATGTAGAGGATATACTTAGCCGTCCGAAGGCCTTTAACATTTCTGGCTCCGATGAAATTTCCTAATCTTAAAGTGAATTAACTTGCTCTCTTTTATTGTGAGCTTGTTGCACATGAAAGTTGCATTTTTTTTCTATCAGTGCTGTGTATTTGGATCGTGATTTTGGGTAGCTAACAGCGTTTTGTTTTAGAAATACCATCCATTCTACAAACTAAGGCGTCCTGCAAAAGTTCAATGATTAAAGGCCCACGCAGCTTTGTTTGCAACCCTTTGAAGTGTATACCTTGTCCATCCTCATGCCACTACTCAGCTGCATACTGTCCTGTTCGACATCCAACTTTCGTGTGTACATATTTAGGTGCTCATGCATGACACCTTACATGGGCTAATATGCAAAGAGTCTGTCCATCAAAGTTTATAAAACTACTGTACTACGGCCGTTCCACGTGTTGATTGAAGTAATACCAAACATAACTGATTGGCTGTTGTCCTTTCATTGACATGAAAGGTGCTATTAGATCATTAATTGAGTGACGAGAAGTTAGCCGAGGGTGATGGGATTTCGAATGACTTCAGCACCATTTGGTCACACAATTTTGGCATATGTTTCTAAAAGGAGTTCAAAAAGACATTGAACATTCGTCGGAGTAAAATCAGCTGATCTGTTAACAACGCATGCGTAATGCCTATCAGTCGCGCATTACGAAGTTCTTGTTTGATGATTTGCTCCGTAACTGTTCACACATTATGTTAAGCTTGGCCCGCTTACCAGACGCAGATTATGAAAACTGCTGATCACGTTTTCTTTACTAATCTCAATCCGTGGACTAGATTTGTAAGGTTCCTAGACATATATAAAGTGCTTCACTCGTCCGTTGGAATCGAATGAAGAAGAGAATCTGATTGCTGGTTTTACTTAATGGCAGAAAGTTGGTTGTATGTTGTGACGGTATGATGAACTGGTTTGCTTCTTGTAAGTGAGCATGTGTAGGTCTGTGCACCGCTTCTAAAGCCAATTATTCCCCAAACAAAATGTAACTTTTCTCAAATGTCATGGCTAGACAGCGTCTTCCTGGTGAAACATTAAACGCTAAACACTTTCTTAAAGAAAATGCGAAATAAAGCAGTGTGTGTTCATACAGATACTAAAACGAAAAGGACGTCTCCTCAACTTCCGTTCAGAGTAGTAGCGGCCAATCTCTTCACCGTCAAACATATGGTGTAGTCATTGGTTTCGTTTCGTGCTTATCGCGACACACAGTGGTCCTCACCCTAGATGTACTACTGAGGAGGTCGATCAAAGGTGGTCTGTTTCAGAAGGATGGTCTTTCATGTGGGTAGACAACTCACATTGTGTTTCGACGGTGCATAGTTTTCATTCCCAAGATCACAATAACGCACTAGTTGGCACGCATCGGGCAAAATCCTAGTTTGTTTCGAATGGGCACCGTGTGATTATTACCGCTGGTTTGTCCAACAAGAACTACAGGTTGCTTTGAGTGAATAAAAGTGGTCAAAATATCACATTCCTATAGTCTTTACTTAATTTACTGAAGTCAAAGTCAAGCGATATCCTTACTCCTCTGATGATCCGTGGCTTAAAATGTAGCAGACCATCAGAAGTTGCTGCGACCAACATCATGATCTCTTTACAGGAAAGAATGGAGTCAGCTGACAGCTAGAATTGTGGTTTCCGGTTACAGTTGGATGTTGCTTTTTATAAAATGCTAACCTCCTATAGAAGTTTCGCCAGACTGGGAAAAAGCGATCTCTTTATGATATGCAGCTACCCACTGTAGACTGTTGTAGTAGTTTTTCTGCTTGGTGTTCAGTCTTTAGAATTTTGCCTCACGAATCCTATGTCAATGTTAATTACACTATTCGTGGTTTGTTCATCGCATCTAGCCTTATGGACACACGTGGTAACTACGTCTGTACTGCTTGAAGCAGTCGAAGCATTTTTAATGAATGCGAAAGTAAACCTATATGAACATATTCTTTTACAAATTAAAGCAATCTACCACCGAAATAATTGATAAAGTTAATCGATAAGCCTGTTCATCACCTTGGTTAAAGAATCTTCAAACAAAATAACTCTAGGTCTTACATACAGTGTGCTACATAGGTCTGGTCGCCAAACAAACAGCTGCCAGAACAGACTGTATTTTGAATCCGCCGCGTGTTTATTGCACTTCCGAATGCTACGTGGTGCTAGATCTCGTAACCTTCTTGTCACTTAAGGTGAGTGATTTTCCGGTAAGTGTGCATTGACAGGTGAACTATGGTAGACGACCGTCCAATGGGAATCGTGTTGTTCACGCCTCTCCACGGGCTTCTTACAAGCATGTTTAACTAATCACGGAATGAAGTCTTCAGTTTCGACAGCGCAGGGCGTGCGCGTGGTGTGGTGCATGGTTCATTGGAGAATCCTGTAACCAGACTGTGTCTGTCTCACTGCCCATCCTCGATTAGCACGTAATTTCAGCAGGCATTTAATGGTGAAACCTACAAACGGCGGTAAAGCGAAGTTGGTCCTGTTGAATTTTTCTAGTCTGAGTCCACATGTAGTCAGTTCAAGCGTCATCATCTAACAATTCTAAAATTTAAACAGCGGTTCCTATATGTAGGTCCTGCAAGTTCGCTAGTCAGGCAATGAATAACTTTAAAAGACGTAAAGAAAGGTGCTGCACCAATTTTGTTTTTACACCCACAGTTGTTTACTCGTAAGTTTGCGCAAGTACCAATTGCGAGTTGATGGTTTATTCAGTAGATACTTCCCCCTCTAGAGTTTTATTCTTGTCTGCCTTTTTTCACTGTGTTCTAAAAAAATTAACGGAACTTTTGCAGTTTTCCGAGTGATTCCGAAATGGTCTGATTCGGCAACCATCAGTGGCGGAGAAGGTTATTTTCAACGATAGAGACGAACCTGTTCCTGGCAGAATGGGACACATGTCCATTGTGTCTAATTTACGCGTGACTGGTTGGACGATACATTTCTGCAAGGATGGATCGGCCATGACAGACGTGTTCACTAGCCTCAGCTACCTCTTGACTTAACAGCCTCGGAATTGTTTTTGTGGTCTCGATTAAAAGCTGTGACCGTATTCCACTTTCAGACTTAAGGAAAACACAATGATAACGGAGTATTTCAGTTAAGAAAAGTAGAATCGTCCATTATAGTGTGATACATCTGGCCGACAAAATGTACTGAACATATTGGACGAACAATTGTGTGTCTACCACAGTGCTGAACATAGCGTTGTTTCGTTTTTTACACTTGTTTCTTTCGGACTTTTGTAGAAACGAGCTGAAGTTAGTGCAGAGGTAAAGCTGGAGAATAATCACACCAACTGTAGTACAAAGGTTGTTCGACATTTCTCACTGCTGGAATCGCACAATTTTTCGGAGCCTACCTTGCTTTCGTATGAATGACTTTGGCAAACTAACAGGTGTCAAACAGCGTTCACCGTGGTTTGAAAAACGTGCCTCATTTACCCTGTTCACCCAAACCACAGTGTTCAAAATTTAACTTCGTTTGGGATTGGTTGACGATGGTATTTTCCAGTATAACCGTCAAGAATGTCAACCAGCCAGTTAGATTTTATCTCATTACTAATAAGTAGTTTGGTAGATTTATGATTTTAGATGAGACCCAACTGTGAAAAGTCAGGGCTTCGGTTGAATTCGAACCAGCGACAGAAACGCCATGTCTCAACGGGGCAAGCGCTCTACCAGCTGAGCTACGAAGCCACGCCAGGAGCTCTGAAATTTCACATTTGGACTCGGTTACCCACCCGTCCCACTGTCTCATATGGAATCCACCAAATGATCCAAGGGATCGACTGACCCAGCAGGATTTCTCAACCAGTTCACGCTGGAATCCACCAACACCACTGTTGAGCAGGGCGAAAAAAAAACATTTTATTTCGTTCGTTTCAAGGTAGTTTTTCGGGTGATAGAAGGTCACGATTCATTTCTTCAAAATAGAGGTTGCAGTGAAACTTATATAAGACAGTTTTATTGAGATGAAAGTGGTTACAAGCTGGAACAACCTGTTGAATCCAGTTTGCAATGTCCGCCCGTCTGTTAGAATTAGGCATCAGCCTAAGACGAAGAATGGGACAATCACATTCTGGTCACCTAGCCCTGTAATGGATTGTACACGAATAAGTGTTGTGATGAACTCCAGTTCATACATACTTTCTGTTCCGGTTGAATCATTGGCAAACATTGAACGTGACAACCTGTTTTAACGATGATTTTATCATTTCACAGTTGTTTACGCCTGTGCACCTCCCAGTACACGATTGCTGGAACATTCCCTAATCTGGTCAGTAGACATTTCTATGAGATCTGGCGCCACTCGGTTTATACATTTGATTACATCGTACAAGCGTATGCTTCCCTGTTTCCGGTCTCCATTGCACACTACCTCCGCTGACCTTCCTTCTGACATCAATCAAGTTGACTGACCTATCGTATTTTTTTATCTTCTTTGTACTGATTGTCAAACGAGTTCTTTCGTTTAATCCTTACGCTTGCACAGAATTAGGTGGTTAGGTCATGTACTAAGGATGTCAGCTAGTTGTTTGCCATGCCGAGCACTATTTGCCGATGCTGCGACCGATTGGCGCAAGGTGCATGGTGGACAGATGATGACCTAGCGTGGACAAATGAAACCGTTCACGAAGAGGTTAGTCACTGTAGAGCGGGTTCCTCTTCCTGGCTGGGGCCCTCGCGACTCGCAGAGTCATTGGCTTGTGACTTTAGGTGAGATGGCGGCTAACCGAGCACAGTGGCGTGAATGTTGTCGTTGTTTGGTCGAGTTGTCTGTGAAATGTGTGCACCTAATGACGCGGGGCAGTGAAAACCGTGAGGAAGCTGATTTGCTGATGACCCCTTGCTTTCACTTACAGCTCGATTGTTTCTTCGCAAGGTGTAAGCGCTTTGATGTTGTGTGTTTGAATATAGACGTAGCTACTTTTAGAAGTTAGGTCCCCTCCCCTTTTTTCTCTCTTCCCATATAGTTTTTTTCCTTCGTAGTTGTGTGACAGTCACGCATCAATGTGAACCACTGATGTATTGCTGTCTATGATAATGATGATGGTGTATATAGGGTGACAGTGAGGGCTGTACTACTTTGTGGCAGCGAAACATGCCTGCCCAGGATAGAACACATGAATCGTCTTCACGTATTTGACAGACGATGTCTACGTTTTGGTCGCTCGTATCGGGTGGAATCAACGATTAGTTAACAAGGAGGTTGAGAAGCCGATAGTTAGTTATGATTGTCAATGGAGTTCTGTTCAGTCCTTACATTTGCACAGACGTAGATGGTTAGGTCATGTACTAAGGATGCCACCTAGTCGTCTGTCACACCGAGCACTCTACCGACGCTGCGG